>APFE031516801.1:0-15110 GCA_000404065.3 Pinus taeda | reverse complement strand
GAAGTTCAGGACCCGAAAAACTGCTAAAAATAGTAAGTTGTGCTATAATTAAGGAAACTGAAAATGCTGAAAGAGACAATGATGGGGGTCCAAATGGACTTGGAAGGTGGCCACCAATATCCACCTGGATCATGTTGGCGGGCGGATATTAGTGCTGAGGGATCCTTCGGCTCTGCTCTGATCATTAGTGGCTCCTTTAGTTCCTTGTCCATAATGTTTCAAACCTCTGCTACCCTATTTTCTTCATGATTTAGCCAAGAGGCCATGGCCATAAGTTGTATGTCCCCTACCGTAGCATTGGGGTCCCACAAATTCATGTTGGGAACGGCCAAATTGTGTAGGTAGAACTCTGATAGTTTGGCCTTGTCCTCTAATGAGCTGCTGTCAAATAAAACCATGAACTGATGGTAATTTTGAAATGGAGTGTGTTACACAAAAATATCGTCACCATGATTATTTGCAGTCATTATGGGTCTATCATCACCTATACTAGCCTCCTAAGCAAGTCTCAGACCTTAGCTCTTCATGTCAAGCTTTGCAAAAGAGAGAAAGACATTGAAAATCAATATTACTTTGGTTCTGCACTTTCTCCTACTTTTACCTGCGGACCCACACCCTTTGTTCATAATACCTGCGTACCTGCACGCTCTGTCTGTAAAGGGGTGGGTGCGTATCCCTGTAAAATTCAAAAAGGCGCAAGTTTATCCTAAAAAACTCACTTTTGGGTTAATTCTAGATGTTTCTAGAAGAATTTTGACGTGGATTGTTCGCTCCAAGGTGGTTCACGCATCCCAAAAGAGAAGGAGCTAATCCCTTGATAGGAGGAGCTATCCCTTTGAAGGAGGACCTAGTAACTTCCACCCATTGCACTATAAATTAAGGCATTGGGTCAGTTGCTAGAGAGGTTAGAAGCTAAACATTTTGAGGGTAAATGCTGATGGAATTGGGACTTCCTAGTTAAACTTGAGAGTAGAGATCACATACCTTTTGGTTTCATTGGGAAGTGAGTGAAACTTGTCAAAGTAGAGGAGACTTCTTGTCAGACCCTGGAGGAGCTTGTACAGCATCAAGGCACAGGTTGTAAAGTTCTTCTTCAGTTGAATTAATACAATCAGATTCATTTTTCTCAACAAATTGTCTTATATGCTTTGTTTCATAATCTCCTTGATCATTATGATGAATATGCTTTATGATATTGGCTTTTCAGGTGCTATTTAATTTTGTTTGCTTGTTTGTGTTTGCAGAATTACACTTCAAGGAAGCTCATTTGGAGCAAGGGAGCAAGGCTTCCACAAACTTGCATTGGACCCAAGGTAGGCCTAGAACACTTGTTTGCCTTTGTTTTACTTGCATATTTAGAGAAAGATAGTTTTCGGTTGGCTTGCTTGTCACTAGATATCTTTAGATACTAGGAGGGTCGATCTTGTCCGCAACCTTGACTCATTCCGCGTGACAAAATGGCGACTCCGTTGGGGACTTGATTGTTTTCCTTGTTTTCACTTTGACCTAAGAAACTTGCTTTTTTGTTTCTGTTTTTTACTTGTTGTGTGTGGAATTGAGTGGATTTAGTGGATCTAGGTTTGTTTTGGCTTTTCATAACTTTAGGAGAAGTCTGCACCCTGTGCTTGTATCACAGTGTGTACCTCTACGCATGTTTACTTTGCACACAAAGCGGGCACGCACCTATGCAAACTCTGAGCCTGCGAACCCTGCTAAATTTTTGAAAAACTTGATTTTTCCTCTTTTAATTAGTTTTATTTTGGTTTAGGTGTTGTTATCCTCTACCCAGACCTGCTTGTGACTTGTCAAAATCTTTCCTTGGTATAATTTCATTGGTGTTAGGGTTTTAGGTGAAATTCATAAAAAATTTGGTCGTCGGTTTAGATTTTCATTTTGGTCGTGTAGTAGCTCAGAGCTTAGAAGCATAGAAGCCTTAGATCACCTTGGTTTTTATTGTCTTCTTGTGAGTCTGACCATTTGTAAAATCAACCCTTGTTGAGGAATCCATCTTGAGTTGTCTCTTTCCAAAATTTCGAAAATCTTGTGTTAAAAGTTTGGATTTCATTTTTACAAAAGAAGAACAAAAGATCACTTGTTTTTTACTGATTTGTGATTCTAGACAAGTTAGTCCTTGGTTTGCTTATCGCCAAGTAAAACATCCTTGAAAAGACAAAAATATTTTGTAAGCTTTTACTTCAAGTAGCTTTTTATAGTTTGTAGATCTTAAGATTTTCTTTGTTCATAGTTTTCTCAAGATTTGCTTTAGTTATAGTTTTAAGCGTTTTTATAAAAATACAAAATATCTCTTTTGAAAAAGTTTGTTTTGGTAGCATTTGAGCGTTTGAATGAAAAAGGAAATTCTTGTGCAAATAACTAGTTGTCTCGTTTTGAGTGCATTGGAACAAAAACTCTTCTTTTGATTTGTTTGTTAAGAAAGATTTGTGTTTACAACATTTGCATTCTCCAACTATTTCCTAGCTAGAAGTTCATTGAAGAGAAAAGATTGTTTGATCATCTTAAGTGCATTTTTTTAGTGATTTTGAGTCGAGTCTTTACACCACGAGTTTCATTTCCTCACCTCTTGACTTAATCAAAAACCAATAAAAATAACGCTTAAAGTAAAATTAATCTAGAAATCTTTTTATTTCTAGGGCTCTATTACACCAACATAGCTTGGCTAGTGTCTTGGAGTAGGGGATAATTAACTCTCCAAGACAGTTTAAAAACAAACAAGGTAGTTATTATCTCTCAGTAGGAGAGAAATTCCAATTGTTGCATCTATGCTCTGGGAAAGCTCCTCTTAAAGGAGAAGCATGAGATCGTGTCCGAACCAGTGTGGGAATCAATCCTTCCTCATTGGGAATGACGTCAGATATTCACGTATTACAAACAGTAAACCTCGGATTAACCATTGTCGAGGAACCTGGGGTCACTTGTTGGTAAACCTTGGATTATGTCGAGGAGCCTTCAAGGGGATTGAGCTTTCTACTATGCCCTTGCGTGCGTATCGGATCGTAGACTGTTCCCCCAGGTATATTTGTTTCTGTTGGTAACCATAGTGACTATATTCTATAGGATTCTTCCTAAGGTGATGGTGGCAGGAAGATCCCACTGTACCTGGAGCAGACGTCGGCTAGACTCACTTGGATTTTCTGGGGGGTTCTCTTCACTCGAGATGGTTAAGTGGAGAAACTTGTGCAAGAATATTCATTAAGCAGGTTACCGGGGTAACTGCTCCAACCGTTATTTCTGTATCGAACTCTGCGACGTTGGATTTCATCACCAACTAGTGTTTTCAGTACGGAAAGTTACTGTTTGTGTGTGATTGATCTCCTAGATTCTTTAGGCGTGTGATTCAATTTATTTGGTTCTTTAGAGGCTTTAGGTGGTTTTCATTGAGATTTTACTTTGTTTGCGTGTGAAGTAGTTAAAAGTCTTTAACTGTGGTTGAATTACCAAGTCAATCCCGTAGACTTCGGGGCCAATCTCCTGAGTTTGTAAACGTGGCTGAGTTACTGAGGAAGTCCCGTAGGCTTCGGGGCCAACCTCCTTAGGAAGTACCGAGCCAACTTGAAGACTTGAAAGTCCTCGTAACTCCTAGAGACAGCAGAGTTGGGTCACCTGAAGAAGGAGAATCTTCTTTGATAGTAAATCATGATTCTCAACCGTTAGTAGTTTCAGAAGTTACTCGTAGTGTTGCATCTACTAGTGATATAGGTGAAGAACCAGAAATATCTGAACTTGAATCTGGAATTGCTGCTACTCCCATATCAGAGTTTGTTTCTCCAGCTTCTAGTGGTCCTAGTTCACCTAGTGTAGAAACTGTAATTACCCAAGATCTTCCTTCTGGACTTATAGCTATTGAAGAACTTTCTATTTCGGACAACGAAGAAAGTTTTCCTTTTCCAGAAGATCGACCTATCTTAGACCTTAGGGAGCATGAATCAATCTTTTACAGTCCACCTAGGAGCAGTGCTTGGTATCGTTCATTGACTAATTTTTTGGAAAACCCGGGACTAAGTTTTTCGCCACCTCGTATTTTTTATCACCCAGCACCTAGAGATTACTATCCTTTGTTGAATATGTCTAAGCAGTCATCCATGTTTTCTCAATCTCCAGAAGCCTATTTGTATGGCGGTCCTTCTGTTCCCATTGGGTATCAGTCCATGTCTGGTACTTTTTTGGGAGCATCTCCTCAACCTATCGAACAAAAGTTATTAATTGGAAGTAATGGTACTAAACCGTTAAGTGCAGAATATATTCTCATGATGTCAGGTTCTATTCCCAATCCTCAACCGCAAAGTGGCCAGTCTCCGCCTGGGGGGCAACCTCAAGGTACCCAGTATGTGCTTGGGGGGCAACCCCAAGGTACCCAGTATATACCTGGGGAGAAATCTCAAGGTACTCAGTTTGCGCCTGGGGGACAACCTCAAGGATAGTACGGGACAGTACGTTCCTCAAGGTCAACCCCAGACTCAATATGTACCTCCAGGTCAACCTCAGTATCAATATGTACCTCAAGGTCAACCTCAGTATCAATATGCACCTCAAAATCAACCTCAATATCAATATGTACCTCAAGGTCAATCCCAGTATCAGTACGTGTCTCAAGGTTATCAACCCCAAGGTCATTACCCAGCTCAAGGTTACCAACCACCTTCGGGTTCATCATATTATCAACCCTACCCTCAACCCGGTTATGGTCCTCAATATCCTCAACCTGTTATGGGTCCATACCCTGGAACGAATTTAGTGTGGGATCCATCTCAATCCCAACAGGTCTTGCAACCGAATGCGTAGTTGTCATCTCAAACTGGACAACCCTTGGTTTCTGTTCATCCCAACAACCTGTCTAGTCTACTGTTAAAACTTCCGCACCTTCTGTAGTTTCTCAGTCTGGGCCTAGTACGCCTCGTACTCCACCTCAAACATCTGCTACGACTATTGCAACATCTGTTCCATATACCCCACCCTCTTCTGGAGTATCGACAGCTCCGGCTTCTACTGTCCCTGTATCTACGCCTCAGACATCTTTACCTCAGTCTGGACCCACGGTCCACACTTCAGTTCAGATGCCTGTAGGAAGTACGATTGTCACCACTCAACCTCGATATAATCAACAATCATACCAAGGACAGTACTAATACGGTCCTGCTCAACAGAAACTAGTCTATCAGTATCAACTGTACCCTAGGTATACATATCAACAACCTCAGCAACCCCAGTATGGTCCGATTAATCCTGGTTTTCCAAGAGGTCAAAATATCCCAAATGCGATTCCCATTCCTAGTTATTCTGGATATCCTCCTCCTGGGGCTGGTCTGCAGACCCAGAGTTTTAGGGACCCTAATCGTCAGTTACCGTTCATTGCAACTTTGGACTTGCCTCACTTGACGCGCCTTATGAACGATCCAATTAACTATCTTCAGTATTGGCCACCAATGCCGCATAAGTTGCCCAGTGATATTCCTAAGTTCGAAGGTAATCTAGGAGAGGACCCGTCGAACCGTGTGATGACTTATCACCTCTGGTGTGCGTCTAATTCCATTTCAAATGATTCAATTCATTTACGACTTTTCCAGTGCACTCTAATTGGTCTTGCGGCCAAGTGGTACATTGAGTTACCGCGAGCCACTTTTATAACTTTAGTTAGTTAGCTACCTCATTTTTAACTCATTTTCAGTTACCGATCAGATATGACAATGGCACAGAATTATTAACTTCGTTAAAGCAGTCAACGTCCACTTACATTTTAGATCATATCCATGAATGGAGACATCGATGACATTTAGTGAAAGTTTTTATCCCGGATAAGATCTTAGCTGAATGGTTTGTAAAATCTTTACTGCCCAAGATCATTGAGGATTTAGCTAAGGCCAGAGTAGTTACTTAGGAGCAAATAATTGCTCAAGCACAGTACCTTGACTTAGTTTATACTCAGTTAGGTACGTTACACGAGAAAATCCCCGATCTACCCAAACAAAATCAAATCCCTGCTGCTCCTTCAGGGTCTCATGCCGCTGATGGTATGATTGGTACGGTTAATACCAAAAGTAAGAAGAATTCTTCCAAGAATTCTTCTCCTATCATAACCTTGCAAGATTCCTCGACAGGAGAGTCTTCCGCGGAACTTTCTGTCGATATTCACGTTGTAGAGTCATCTACAGCTAAATCAAAAACTAGTGGTAAGAAGAAAGGGGAGAAGAAGAATAAAACAGATAAAAATTCAAAAGAGAAACCTGAAAAAGCAGAATCAACTGATGAAAAATGCAAACCTCGTTATCCGTGTCTCATCTGCGATGAAGAATATTATACGAGAGACTGCCCTCATCATGCAGAGGTTGTGAAAATTGTCAAAGGTTCCCAAACTCGTGTTTTCTTGAAGGATCCTTTTCCCGCTCAAGACAGTAAGATGATAGGTTCGTCCTCCAGTGCCAATGAAGAACCCATATTGATGATGTCCCATGTTAGGATTGCGACTCGATCGCAAGATTATGGCAGTAAAAGTCCTGTTGATGGTAAAGAAGCAGAATCTTCTCATTCGAGCCCATCAACCTCAGCTCCCGGTTCTGATCCACTACAGATCGAGAAACCTAATCCAGACTTAGTAATCAAACCGCCCACCAAGGGTATACTTTGAAAGTCTGCTTTCAATCCACGTGCGAGAGCAGCTCAAAACTATAACATTGTTGAGGATTTAGCTGTTTCCCCCTCAGCAATGTCGGCTTTGGAAGTGCTGCAATCTTGTCTAGCACAACGCAAGTTACTTTTGTCAGCTATACGAGTTGTTGACGTTCAAGACCCGAACCTTATAATCTTCGATCTAGAAAATAGTGCACCGCGCTTACCTCATTAGATGGTTGTCCATATTCCAGTGAGTCAAAAATAGACCTGTTCATAGGACTGTGATTGATGAGGGAGCTTCCACGTGTATTATGTCGATATAGTGTTGGAGATCGCTTGGTTCTCCTTCGCTAAATAAATCTCCGACGATTCTAAATGCCTTTGATGGCCGTGGGTTTCATCCTTTCGGCATTTTACAGGACCTACATATAGGGGTTGAAGGTAAAACCGTTAATCTAGATGTGGAGGTGGTTGGTGCCCTTCTAGATTACAACCTTCTCTTGGGTCGTAGTTGGTCTTACGCTATGACAGCCGTTGTTTCATCGATCTTTCAGCTTATAAAGTTCCCTCATAATGGAAAGATCGTAACCTTAGACCAGTTGTCATACTTTTCATCCGACCCAGCCTCTACTGAGAGAATTCAGCACGTTGGTAAAGCGATGATCCCTTATAAGGATGTTGGTGTAGGGCTAGTTAAAGATTCCGGTTTACTAGGCACTTTTCCTTTTCCTCCTATCAGTGCATCATCTTCTACTGCAACCATTCATATGATTTCATCAGAAATCATTGTTAATGATGATCCTTGGATCATACATTCTGAATATGAGATAGACTCATTTGGTACTTTTATGCCTTTGAGTCCATATGAACTTGCGTATCAAACTGTGTAGTCGTTTTCCGACACAACATCAACCCAAATTGACTGAATGAATCTAGTCCATGAGGAATGAATTTTGACATAAAACTCGGATTTAATAACATTTTCCGAACTTGTTCAAACAGATGAGCAAATTCATGAAATCCTATGCTTTGATGAGTTACCATGGGAAGATCTTCATCACAGATCTTCATTTTTACCCGAGAGTGATCGTTTTGAAAATGATTTTTCATCACTTTTTACAACTGAATATGTTAAGGATGCTCAAAATCCAATGAAACATCCCGATTCCGAGTTAAACTTGGGAAATATTTCTCGAACTATTCCCCTTGACATTTCAGTTAAGCCAGGAATTGTTGAAAACGTTCATATAGGTGCCTCTTGTACGGAAGATGAAATTCAAACATATAAGGCCCTATTTCAAGAATTCTACGATGTGTTTGCCTAGTCATATGAGGAAATTCTAGGAATTGACCCTGCAAATGTAGTTCATAAAATCAAAGCTTACCTGGACGCTCAACCCTTTCGACAACGTTTGCGTCAGATTCACCCAAGAAAAGTTGTTGCGATTAAAGCAGAAGTTGAAAAATTACTCAAACCAGGTTTCATTTATCTGATCTTGTTAATGGATTGGGTATCGAATATTGTTCCTGTTAACAAAAAGCAAGCGACAATAAGAATATGTATTGACTATGGGGACATTAATCGAGCATGTCTGAAGGAAAATTACCCTACTCCCTATATCGATCAAGTCATTGATGATTGTCTCGGCAGTGAAATTTTCTCCTTTATGGATGGTTTTTCTGGATACAATCAAATCAATATTCTACCTGCTGATCAACCAAAAACAGAATTCATTTGTCTGTGGGGCACATTTTCTTATTGCAAATTACCTTTTGGGCTTAAGAACGCCTGGGAAACTTTTCAACGGGCCATGTCTTACGCTTTTCATGATATTAAGCACATTGTGCAACCTTATCTCGATGACTTGCCTGCTCATTCATTACATCGAGCTAACCATCTCGTCCATTTAAGAGCAATTTTTATGAGATGTAGGCATTGTCGAATTAGGTTGGATCCCCAGAAGTGTGTGTTCTGTATTGAAATAGGTCACTTACTGGGGTTTGTTGTTTCAAAAGCCGGCATTCGTGTCGATCGCTCGAAGGTTGAAGCCATTATCCGATTGCCTCCTCCTTCGAGTCTTCGCCAACTCCGAAGATTGCAAGGGAAAGCAAAATTTTTACGTCAATTCATCCCTAACTACGCCAAGATCACAAAGGATTTTACCCGGTTGTTGAAGCAGAATACTTCATTCTTTTGGGATGAGATAGCTGAGAAATCTTTTCATGCGCTAAAACATGCGTTGACCCATGCACCGTTGTGGCATCCTCCCAACTACAACCAGGACTATTTCTTGTATCTCGCTGCTTCCTATTCCACCATTAGAATGATGTTAGTTCAGGAATATGAATTCGATACTGAACATGTGATATATTACCTTAGTCGCAGGTTAAATCCAACTGAGCTAAAATACTCACATGTGGAGAAATTGGCATTGGCAGTTGTTCAAGTTGTCCAACATTTTTGTCATTACATTTTACTACGTAAAACTACAGTTATTTCTGATTGCAACCCTATGATGTATATTTTGACCAAGCAATTGCTGGGGGGAAAGCACTCCAAATGGATTGTTATCCTACAGGAGTTCGACTTAGAATTTAAAAAGTCTAAGTCAAAGAAATATTTAGTTTTTGCGGAATTAATGTGTGACTTCCCACTTGCTGACACAGAAACTGTGGCGGAGGAGCCCATTGCGGATGAATCCTTGTTTCTAATCAGCACTTTAGATCCGTGGTACGGGAATATCATCATTTATCTCCAAACCCAAACCTTTTGGCCAGATATTTCATGATCAGACCGTCGCAAAATACGATTCCAGTCCCAACAATTCAAAATTATTGGAGATGCACTTTATCGTCGTGGGGCAGACTCTGTTTTTGACTTTGTTTGACTCATGAGGAAGCTGAAAGGGTCGTAAATGACTGTCACTCTAGAGCATGTGGCAGTCATATGTCTAGGTATGCCACTACCAAAGATATATTGTGCGCTGGCTATTTCTGGCCGTCTATGTTTAAAGATTGTATTATTGCGGTCTGAAAATGCCACAACTGCCAAGTTTTTGATCGAAATATGTGCGCTCCACCTGCTCCGCTTCACCCTATAATTGTCGTTGGTCCTTTTTCCAAATGGGGTATCCATTTTATTACATGTAACCCTCACTCGACCGGGGGGCATGCATATATTATCCTTGCGGTAGATTATTTTACCAAGTGGGCCGAGGTGATGCCTACATTTGAGGCAGACTACAAAACAACTACGATTTTCGTATTCAATCATATCATTGCTAGGTTTGGTGTTCCACAAGCGATTATCACTGATCATGGGCGTCATTTTCGAATTGTTATGATGACTAAACTTACAGGCCAACTTGGCTTGCATCACGAAATTTCAACTCCTTATTATCCACAAGCTAATGGGCTGGTTCAATCCATCAACAAAGTTCTCGTCATCATGATCCGACGAATCATTGGGATTCATCGGTCAAATTGGCACAACATGCTATTTTCAGCATTGTGGGCATATCGAATCTCAGTTGAAACATCAACAGTGTTCACTCCTTTCCAACTAGTTTATGGTTTGGAAGCTGTGTTACCTACTGAGTACGAAATCTTGTCATTGCGAATGGCCATCGAGTTACTTCCAGCCACTTCCGAAGAGGAAAGACATTTGTTATACTTGGCTCAGCTAGATGAGAATCACCGTGATGTTGCATTAGCAATCGAATCTCATGCAAAACGTATTAAAGCTTAGTATGATCGAAATGTGACCCCTTGAAATTTTTCGGAAGGAGATCTAGTCTTATTGTACGATCAAGCAAATGATAAATTAGGCACTGCAAAATTCGTGCCTATGTGGCATGGTCCCTATTTTGCCAAGCGAAAGCTAGTGAAAGGGGCCTATGAATTGGTAGACATTGACGGGGTCTCTTTAGGTAAACCCAGAAATGGTCTTTACCTGAAGAGGTATTATGCTTAAAACGAGTGTGGAGATTTTTTAGTTAGGTTACTTTTTCCTTCTAGCTGGTGTGTTTTAGATTAAAAGTGTGCTTAGCTTAGAGAGTGAGTTTTTCATCATTATTCCTACTTATCTTGGTTTCACGTCTAATGTCGCAGATGTTGACGCCTCTCCAAACATACATTGGTTTCGCTGATGGTGCTTGTCATAGTATATGGAATATGTCTTCCGCAACTTGGGTTATCTATTCGCCCTCTGACGAGTTGGTATCTATGCATGGGGTAAGGCTCGGTCAAACAACAAACAACATTGCAGAGTACAGTGCAGTGATTGAGTTATTATCTGAATCTATTTCATTTGGGACTCAGAGTTTGATAGTGAGGTTAGATTCCGAACTCGTTGTATTACAGCTTAATAGAGTATACGCCATTAGAAATCTAGTTTTATTAAGATTATTTTTGAGAGTGCGTCTCTTGGAACATGAATTTGACTATATTGAATATTAGCATATTCCAAGATCTGTAAATACGTTAGCAGATGCAATTGCTTCTCAAATGTTAAGTAGACATGTGCAATAATCATACAAGTAAATTTAAAAACATTCTATAACATGTTTAACAAGACAAGCTGGTAATAACGATATCATATATATAGGAGTGTGTCAAAATAATACATTGTCCTCGATCATAGGTTGAAAAACACCTTATGATCGGCAAAAATGAGAAGTACAAAAAAGAAAAAATGTCATATGTGACTACAATAGGCGATCATCCCATCACTGGTGATGATCTCGATATGAAACCACTGCACGGGCCACCTTACAAAGGAACCTCCTAAAAGGTCCTGGGACTCCAATCACATAGCGCTGAAGTCGACGAGGGATTTCATTATACTGGTCTCGAGCATGTCCCCTGTCAGGTGCTCTAAATTGCTCTCCAGCTCGACTAAGGTCTCTGCTGATTCATCCTGAGGGGCTGGATCCGTTGCAACTGGTTGTTTCCTCTCGTAAGGTCAGAGAGCGGCTGGTCACCGTGGGCCCACATCTGCATTTGAAACTTTTTACAATCAGTTTTGGGATGATACAAAAAAAAACAAAAAATTAAATTAGGAAAAATTTAGAAAATGATTTTACCTACATCATCCCATTGCTCTCTTGGAGGAAGAGCCATGTTTGGGTCTCCACGAAAATCAACCCCAGCATAAGGAAAGTCTTGAATAGCAAAAACCTGATTTTCCAACCATTGGAAATACTCAAGTTTGAACCAAACGACGTCGGTCCCCTCATCAGGATGACGGGCCATAACTGCAACCCATCGCATCAGTTTGGGGTCTCGAGGAAGCCCAGCTCCAATAGTAAGTTGTTGTGGGATCAGCATCGGAACCCTCTCCAGGCCAAAACTCACAACTATAGCCCCATAACCAAAGGTCTTTAGCTATCCGTTTTTGGCCCTGGTCAGTTGGCCCTTCACATTGGCCAATACAGCATCGCACCAGTTGAAAATGGTGCCTCGAAAGCAATCAACTGTCATCCGCATCTGGGATCCGGTGGCAACGTGTAGCGCTTCACTACCACAGAGTCTAGTAACTGTGAATGCTATAACCATGAGTTCATGAAGGGATATGGTTTTGATATCTATCCCTTTGTCCCAGTTCTAGACATTGCAAAACTCTAGGTGGAGACTCTCGACAGATTGGCCACCTACCCTGGGCCCAAATAGAGTCCAGTGTTCGCCACTCTTGGGAAAACCGGTCAAGAAATATATGTCAGCTGGCTCGATTTCGAGCTGGTGTGCACCAATAAAGAAGCATTGGTCCTGTATACTCCATCTATCAACCAGCCACTGCAAAAAGTCCACCTGGGCCCTCATGCCAGGTATGGCCCAGAAATTGTACAAGCCACATGCCTTCAATGCATCAATCGAAGGTTGATGATTCATCACGGCGAGGTCCACATCCTCATGCTCCCGTTCTTGCTAATCAAGCATAATGGATATCCTACAATCAAGTAAAAAGGTAAATTAGAATATGCAAAATTGATTTCATTGGGTATTTTTTGAGTTAGTTAGGTTTTTGTAAACCTATGCGCGGGGTGCGCACCCCCTTGTTAGGGATAGTGCATGGGGTCTGCACCTTGCCTTCACGGCAGGTGTGTACCCCTGACTTTTTTCCCATTGCAAAAAACTCGGGGTACGCAGGTCCCCTGTAGTGAACCTGCAGGCCCCCACGCGTGGGTTTCTAAACCTAAAAACCTCCTAAAAACACAATTTAAGCCCTGAAAAATGATTTCAAATGGACAAAAATAAATAGTAGGATGATGTGGATTACCTGGAGGAGACGACGTTCGATTCCGACAGACGGATTTTCCGTAATCTTCGCGGGAAGTTTCTGGTCAAAAGCCCTTTTTTCTCAACCGAATCTCAAATGGAAAAAATGAATGGTAAAAAGTCCTTTTTATAATTTTTTTGGGTAAATAAATTCTAAATTTGTTTATGTTTTACTTTAAAAAGGTGTTTTTTGCAACATTTTAACCTATTATTAAACAGGTATGAGTAATGTTTGAGTTTTTGTTCAGGATAATGGATTTTCAGGCGAAATCAATCATTTTCAACAAAAAACCATTAGAGTCATATTTAAGCTCTTTTCTGACTCCTAAAACATGAAAAGATTGCCGAGTTTTTCTTTTTAAGCTCGTTAAAACATAACTAAAAAGATGGTCCTCTTACAACCCTTTTCCAACCGTAAAAGCAAAAAACGATTGTCGGGTTTTCGTCGTTTCAAATTCGATATTGGTCATAAAGCGACGTGTCGTTGATCGCTTTTTTACTTTTCCGGATCAGAGGCACTAATTACGAAAAGTACTCCTTGGTCGTAAAAGATCAAGCGGTTCTCTCAAGCATTATTTTATACTTTTTCGGGCTTGGGAGACAAAAATTTATGAAAAAGTCAACCCTGGAGTCTCCTTAAGTTTTTTCAGACTCTCTAAAAATGAAAAACGCCGAGTTTCTCCTATATTGGACTCGTTAAATTTCGACAGTAAAGGACCTGTTCAATTACAAAAAAGAACAGACCACTCCTTCTTAGGGTTCAAATTTAAACTAAGTTGGACTCATCCGAAGGGTGAGCTTATAATCAAGCATATGTTATCCTCCTCCAGCTTGTAAAAAATAAAGAGGTACTTGCCAAAAATGGTGGGCGGAAAGAGAGAAAAATGACCCTGCTTGTCATACTTTGTAACCACTCTTGAACACGACATTTTCATTCACCTGGGTTGGGAAATCCTTTACCTAACAGTTGAACAAACCAAATTGAAAGTCTTCAACCGGTTTCTAGGTATTAACTTTGGGTCAATCGTCACCAAACCATCTGTTGTGTTGTTATGTGTTCAAGAGGTCTGCTCAATTAAGCCATTCATCTACAAAAATATCTGTTATTCCATCTTGACCATCCCTGAGTCACTCGCAACTAAATTTCTTCAAACTTGATCTATGATTTCGTGTCGTGGGCTTGCCTACGATTGATCGCTTTCTATCGACTTCAGCTCTTTATCTAGAAAGATGATCTAGAAATCGCCAGTACCATGGGATCTGCATGCATCAATGGCAGGTTTCTCGTCTTCAACGATAGGTTGCATCATTGACCTTCGATCGAAGGATTTCGTGACATGTTCGACATCGACACATCTAATCACATCTCATGGATTGTACTGAGTACTTTGAGAGCCATTGTCATTATTGGTGGTTTCTCTCACACTTGTTAACAATTTACATCATCGACTAGTAATCAAGTGGTTTCTACCATGTTCGACTTCGACACATTCATTCGCATGGATAGAATTGTACTATTTCGGGAAGTAGAAATGAAGTCCCTGCATCTAGTTTCCACCATCCAGGCTGCGAGGAATTTTGTATTCATTATATTGTAGACTATTCATAAACAGATGGTTGCGTCCATACTGTGTCTACATGCGTCTATACTTGTGATGTATTACAGGATCGTTCCTATATCAGAGCAGTAGTTAGCTTTCTAGTTAGTTTTGATCTGAGTATGAGAATGCCTACCTCAGCGATGATATGATCTCATATATATATTTTGCAATTGAATGTTTTTACAGGTTCCAACCGGGCTCTCCACAAGATGATCCTCGAAATGATAAAGTACTTCACTCTTCCAAAATGATAAATGAAATCCTCATCTACTACAGACTTCGCACTTTAGGGGGCAATCTGTTACACAAAAATATCGTCACCTTGATTATTTACAGTCGGTATGGGTCTATCACCACCTATACTAGCCTCCTAAGCAAGTCTCAGACCTCAGCTCTTCAAAACAAGCTTTGGAAATGAAATAAAGACATCATAAAACAATGTAACTCTGGTTCCGCACTTTCTCTCACTTTTGCCTGTGGGCCCGCACCTTTTGTTTAGAGTATCTGCGTACTTATACGCTCTGTATGTAAAGTGGAGGGTGCGTACCCCTGTGAAAGTCAAAAGGCACAATTTTTATCTTAAAAAACTCACTTTGGGTTAATTCTAGA
>APFE031516798.1:0-10044 GCA_000404065.3 Pinus taeda | reverse complement strand
CCTGTAGCTAGGGTCGGCTTCAACTCATCACCGGTTGTAATAGCCCATGTGTTTTTCCCCTCCAATGGGGTCTGCAACTTAAATTTCCAATTGGAGTAATTGGAACTGTCAAGCTTATTTCTCTCATTCAGATAAGCCTCTGTCATCTGATTGTTCAACTTAACAATAAAAAACACCTCCAACAAAAGAAAACCAAATCTATCCCAGATCCACAACAAATGATCTCAAGGCACCTTCTCAAAATGCAATTTAATTCAATTTAATTAAAAAAAACCTTTTAAATTCAATTAAAAAAGAGCCCCTTTGTTTTTTTAATAAAAAAACAAAAAAACTCCATCCTTTAAAAAAACCTTCCCCTTTTTGTAAATGTATGTGACCAAAATTTTATAATCCCAAAACATTTAAAAAAAAAGTTACAATCGATCGGCCACACCATTACCATGCACCGAGCCTCCAAGCAGAGCCCAAGCTGATTGATGTTTGGTTGTCGATCCAACTGAATAAAGGCATAATCGATCCTACGTGGAGGCACCACCATGCTTCTGCTGCGCCTACCGAGCACCATGGGGACACCAACATTTACTACGTCAGAATTTTTGAATTTTTCATGTCAGCATGATCATGAGTTCCATAAACTTGAACTCGACACTAAAACCCTTCTCGCAATTTCTCCTTCTTCAACAGTTCTCACCTCAAACTTCTGTGCCTTCAACCTTGTAAAAAAATAGTGATTTGAACATGCTCCCCCTGATTGACACAACATCGAAGTTGTGCCTCTGGATTGATCAGAATGGGTTCAAATGCGAAAAGAAAAAAAAAAAAACCAGAGGCAACCTGCAGCTCTGATTGATTAGAACGGGATCCGTGATTTTCTTGTGGCCACGAGGGGCCTCTCCACCACTGTGTCAACACCTCTCTTGACTCCACTATGCTGCCAACAGAAGAAAACAAAAAGTTTTTCCACCCCTCCACGCAGCTTGAAGTGTTAAAAAATGTTTGATCTGTTGTTAAATCACCATGCTAAATGTTGATATCGGTGGACTCCTTCACATGGCAGTCCCACCACACGGCTTTGTCACTACTCAGACTCCTAGCAGTCCACTTGTCATGCCCCTACACTGGCGGTACTCTTCCAACCGCACTATACGAGGTGTAGCACCATCGACCACTTTCTTTTTAATAATACTTGTGATCGTGGACTACACATACTTTCTATACTTATTTCATTTTTCAACTTTCCTAAGTATACTATCATTAGCACAGCAGAAACATTCATACATCATTCATCATTATTATCTTTTAACATATATGCACAACAGATAATAAACCAGGAGGGGCAACTCCCTGAGATATGAGTCTACCCGATAATATCAATACTTCACAAAATATTTAGTTTTACAGTCTTTGCAGGAAACCCCAAGTTTCCTTTGTACAATATCTGCCAAATCGTGCAAGTCGGCCTTCACTGTTCGCACTACCCGAACCACTGTTCGGAGTGCCCAAGGATACATCCGCCCGTCGCACCTCGTTCATCGTCACAGTGTTCAGCACGTCATTCACCTACAGCTTGTTCAACTGAATGCCCTCAACTCATTCAGGTGGATGCTCTCGCGTGCCCTCGCCCGTTAGGTCGTTCACCCTGGTGCCCTCGCACGCCCTCGCCCGTTCACTCGTTCGGCCCGGTGCCCTCGCACATCCTCACCTGTTCGCTCGTTTGGCCCGACGCCCTCACCTGAACGCCTTCGAACGTCTTTGCTTGAACGTCCTCGAACGAATTTGCCCATTCAGTTGTTCGGCCCGTTGCCTTCGCACGACCTCGCCCAACTTCGCTCGAACGCCTTCGAATGGCCTCGCCCGGTCATTCAGACAAACACCCTTGGACGCCCTCGCCCGGTTGTTCGGCCCGATGCCCTCGCACAGTCGTTTGGCCTGACACCTTCGCACGCCTTCGCACGGTCATTTGACCCAATGCCCTCGCACGCCTTTGCATGACCTGCGGCTCTGCTTTTGGCATTTCCCCCGCCTTAGTGTTTCGGCCCAAGAGTCCGCCTACACCTTGCCAAAATTCAGTCGTCTCCAAGTTAGCTCGCCCTCCAGCTCGGATGAACACTTGAAAACTTTCTTGAATGATTTTTGCCACCATTCCAACACTTTACTTATATGGCAGTTGGCCCATCGTCTGGGGCGCCGACTCACGAAGCCGACCCACCGTTTCATCCAACTCGCCCTAACTTTACGTCGGCCCATGGTGTGGGCGGCCATGTGCAGGACTGCCCCCGCATATAAACTTTCCACTACCCGACACTTAGTCATTTTCACAAGATGACTTCGCGTCCCATGTTTCCTTCGTTCGGTCAGCTCGTCGCACCATTCGCACGTGCCCCCAACTCGCCATTCAACCGCCCAGCTCTTCGCTCGCTCGTCGTGCGCCTGTGCCAACTCTCGCCGACCCATCGGTTAAACACGCATGCCCAGCACACTCGACTCATGGGCTTGACACCACCCATGCTGGCTCCTTGGTGCGGCCTTTGTCAGCTTGCAGGTTAATTTACCTCATAGCTGAATTTACCAGCAACTTTCACGTCGGCGTGACATCAAAACATGCAGTCACCTTCGCTTGATTTGGTTTTTCACAAGCCAGCGCGATTTTTCCTTTGAGATCTGCGATTTTCGGGGGTGATGATGAAAATCATTGTAAGGAAACGTGTAATCATCCCGATTTTTCCTCTGAGATCTGCAAAGGTCAACGCTCTTTTTCCTTCAAGAAGGATGACTGTGAATAAAATTTAAGAAAAAACCTTTGCTACTACTCCACTTCCTCACCATACTAGTCTTTCTTCACACCAGCCACCAAGGGATTTCTCTTTTGTCACCTAAATAGTCACTTAGTTATCAAAGCATATTGGCTCTGAATCACCAGATCTGATGCCATGTTAAAAAATGAAGAATCAACTTTATTAATAAACTAGACAACTCATAGGTGAGGAGATCCGCTTGGACACTGCCTCTGACAAAACGCTCTACATCAATCATATTACAATAAAAATATATATATATTTTTCACACAAATAAGGAAGTTAGAACAACTGCCTAAGAAATAGGAACTAATTTCTAATCTAAAACTCTAGGAACTGACTCTCTCTATATACTAAATTATATGATACATATGCTCTATCTTTGTAGTTGTCGAGATAGCATATTCTATAACTTCTGTTCAGCGTCATAAATCTCAAGCCATAAATTTTACAAATTTCTTTAACAATCTTGTAAGAGATTTACTTCACAAATATTTTTTTATAAAAAATTAATAGCATTACCATTCATTAATGGATAGCATTGTGCCATCTGTTTTTAAGAGTAGATGGCACACTAAAATGTAATTCTGATTGGGAATTTGCTTTGCTTCTCTTGTAAACAAACAGAATGCCCCAAGTATAAGTTTTTTTTCTAATTTAGTAAAATTTGGTAACTATGCTTAATAATATACATGGATACAAAAATTAAGTTCTATAATTATAATTTTTTCAAAATATATATATTATAATTTTATTTTATTCTAATTAATTGTAAGTGAAAAAGTAAAATAAAATCTTATTTATCATAATTTTATCTTTAGGTGTTGTTTTTCTCTAATTTACATAACTCTCTGTTTGCATCTTTTTATTTTCAGATGTTCCTCTTCTCTAGTTTACCTGATTAATTGTAAATGAAGAAGTAAAATAAAATCTCATTCATCCTATTTTATTTTTTAGGTATTCTCTTTCTCTAATTTAGATGACTCACTCTATGTTTGCATATTTTTATTTTTAAATGTTACTCTTCTCTAATTTATATAATAGGTTTACAATGTCACTGCTAAATAGTTGTGGTTTTCAAAAATCACTTAAATCTCAATATATTCTCTTTCTCTTAATTCCGATCCATTTCGGACATTTTGTATGATGCGGTGGAGTATTTATTCATATTGGGGTTTTCTTAGTTCTGCTTACAATATCAAGTACTCTCTCTTTGTTGTTGTGGCAGTTTTCGCAGTTTTCCACTGAACTGCGAATGTCAATTTGTGCAGTTCGGTCATGGATGATGTTACAGAGCGTAGGAGCAAATTAAAATTAAGCTGCAAAAATAAAAGAAATATTAGGGTAACTATAATTAAAAACATGAGTTGAACTCATAACATAACGGATCTGATTATTGGAGCATATCCTGTCACATATATCGGGATCTGAGCATGTCAAACAAACTAATTATTTATAAAGTATAGGTTGAACCAATAACAGATTTGATCATTGAAATATATCGTCTCAATAGATATATGAATCTGGGCGTGCGGAAAAAAATAATTTACAGAGTCTGCTTTCTCGTCCGGCATCCTGCCCATTTCTATTCGATATATATTAATATGAAGCAAATCCTTTCAATCCAATCAATAATAAGAACACTGGTTTTCTCAAATAGAATCCTTGAAAACCATTCAATATATGCCTTTATACTAATGAGACATCGTACATGTAAAAGGATACGTCCACTTGTGTTCTCAAATACACATCGTACATGTAAAAGGATACGTCCACTTGTGTTCTCAAATACACATCGTACATGTAAAACTATACGTCCACTTGTGTTCTCAAATAACGTCCTTTACGGCCATAATCCTCTGAACGAATAACATATTGTAACGCGTAGAGGTAAATTAGGCACTGGTTCGTTGAGGCGAGCAAGTTATTGAGACAAATAAAAGTTGTGTAGCAATGTTGATAATAGTCATTATAACATTTGGAATTTAATTAGAAATTACATGTAAAGTTACAAATAGAAAATTTTATTTTATTTTCGAACACTCTAACTCTGAAATATGCTAAAATTTTCAATCATGGTTGCCTTTATCCTACATAATAGAATAATTTGTATATTAGTCTCCTTAGGAATGACTTTTCTCTAAATAAAAAATATTTTATTTAATTTTTATAAAATATTTTATTAGTTATGAGGGCGAATTTATCTAAGTATTTTATTTAATTTTTTAATCAATATATTATTAATTTAATTTTATTTTATTTAATTATGTTTTTATGGATGAAGTTTGTAAAAAAAATTGGTCATAAATAAATAATGATGATGATTAATTTCTATTAAGACCAATCGGATTTCAAGAAAAGAAAAATAATATAATTTTGATTCTTCAAAATCTTGTTTTTATGGTAAAAAAAAAGGGAATGATGGGCTCCAAGATCACTATAATTGGGTTGGCTTAATAAGTCAAGAAGATTGGAAGCCTGAGAGATGTTAGGAAATTGAGAGCGGATGTGAGTAAGAGTTGGGCAGTCTAAAAATAAGTGTTTTTCATCTTCCACCTTCTTAGTATCACAAATCTGACAGATTCTATCGTCGTAGGGAATATTGGGAGTAGACCACCATCCGGTTTCACTTCAAAGCTCATGAGAATTAGTTCTTATCTTGGTGATGTTCATTTTTTTCTTAGTGTTGGTCAACATAGAGAGATAATTATGGTTATCGAGGGTGGGGTTGATCACCTCCTTATAGTATCTTAGCTTCCTTTTACCCTCCAGCTCCTTATTATCCCACAACTTGTCCTAAAAAATGGAGGTAATAGTATCTTTGACACTATCCTTGCTTCCTATGATGATCTCCTCCTTAATCCCCCAATGGTTGAGCCAAGACTGGGCATCCTTATGCCACCCACGTTGAAGGTGAAGGTGGGGATTTTGACTAACATTAGATGCAATTTTTGGGAGCCTTTTCGATTATGTTGTATTTTTTTTTCTTATACATCATATATCTAAACATAGTCGTACTTTCAATGGGGGATAGGCTAGCTTCGATCAAGAGGATAGGATAGGGAGTATTTCCCTTGATCTTGAGGTTGTAGGTGATGAATTACTTTTGATTCATCTAAATATTTCTTCACGACTCTCTAGATATATTACAACCCCAAACTACGCATCCGTATAAGACAACAGGGGTGACAAGTGTCTGATAAAGGAACCTTTTTTTACTCCAAATGCAAAGATCAATCGACTTACAATTTTTTTGGAGCTCATAATAAGCTTTCCAACCTCCAATAATCATTTTCTCGATTTTATAATTTCAATTGAGCAGATGAGGAAAGTCAATACGCAAATATTTATAAGAAACCTGCTCTAAGTAATGGTTATCATAGATGAAACTACCATGGGTGATTTTTTTGGATTTGATGATCATGACTTTAGTCTTTTCGGTATTGACTACCATACCCATCTTGGAGCAGTAGATATGAAGGGTCTTAAGCTGCTTGTCTAGGTCATCATGGCTTTTTGCAAGAAGAACAATATCATTAGCATAAAGGAAAAGAGTAATGATTATACCAGCAAGCTTGGTGCCCTTGCAACCTGCAGTGTCTTGACACTCCTCTAGCTTATCAATGTAAATGCCAAAAGGGGTAGGGGATAGGGGACACCCTTGCTTAACCCTCGGTATTGCATTTAATATCTTTAGAGCACCCTTCATTGGTCTTAAGCATGGTAATGAAAGTCTCGTAGAGGCGGATCACAACAATCCTCAGTTCAGGAGGAACCATGATCTCTTCAAGTCTCTCTCAGAGCTTAGCTCGAGCAACAATGTCGAAAACTTTTCTAAAGTCCACAAAACAATAAATCACATCAGCTTCACTATTGCAACATTCCTCTGCAATGATGCTGAGAGTGATAAGGTGGTCGATAGTCGAGTGATGTCTCCTAAAACTAGATTTTCCTTTAACTCTTTTACCATGGTTTTGAAGCCAAAGGCTAAGCTTCTTTTCCGAAATGAGCCCATATAGCTTGGCTAGGATGTGGGTGATAATAATGGTCTTGCAGTTAGAGGGAATGATTTTGTCCCCATTCTTCAAGATAGGCATAATAAGGCTTTACGTCTAAAGCTTAGGGAAGCCATGCTTTCCTGCCAAATTATCAATCTTTTGAGGATGAGAAATGAAGATAGATCTTCCAATTTTAAAGATCTTAACTTGCTATCCTTCAATATCTTTAGCTTTCACATTGAGCAAGCTTATTAATCCCCGACTCAATGTCTTGTAAAGAAAATATATCTTCCTTAATAGGAGTGTTTAAGATCATGTCCATAGTGTCCGAAGAGTCACACAACTTCTTAAGATAGTTGTAACAATTTTCTAAGGGTATAGAATGATTATCTTTCGCTTTACGAACAAGCACATTCTGCTTCAGCCAAAACTTTCTAGGCACAACTTTAGAAAGGTGGAGAAGATGCTCTTGTGTCTTATTGGTATATGACCTCTTCTTGCTCTTAATGAGAACTTTGTATATACTTATATTCCAAAGCTTAATGATTTCATTAGGAGCATCTCTAATTTCTTTCCTAGCAATTTTAAAGTCTTTGTCATACCAAGGATTGGAAGTTCTATTATTCTGCTTATACAATTCTTGTTAGAGAACTTGGTAATGGTAGTGGAAAGGATAGTATTAAAATGGCAATAAATTTGATCAATGTTGTTATTATAGTTTAGGGAGCCAAAATCCCTTAAGAAAATGTCGACATTACTCTTATCGAAGCAGATGTGTCTTTTTCTTTCACTGGTCTCCTGCATGTGGGTGGTATGTATAACAAGTTTCAGGTATAAATATAAAGGTTTGCGGTTAGGGTCAGGGTCGTACCCATCAAGTAGCTCAAAGTTTGTAATACGGTTGAGGACAAGGGTGTCAGAAATCATATAATCCACGACACTGCTACCCAGCCCACGGAAACAGGTCATCTGACCAGAGAGAGGCCACTTGTCAATACCATTACAAATTATTAGGTCCTGGGAACTACAAAGTTTGAGGAGATCGGTGTCAAATACGTTCTCGATTATGTCTTCAAAGTTTCTCTTGAAACTATTAGCTAAGTTACCATATTTGTCAAGCCATAACGTGCCGAGGTTAGAGTTGTTACTTAACATAATAACTTGGTTAGAAAAAATTTTAACATTAAAGTCCCTAAGAAAAATTATATTACCTTCATTCCTTAGGTTGTAAATGTCTTTTTCTAAGGTATTGAAAGGACAATTCTTATACAAGTTGTTTTTCTTATAGGATGTAGAGTTGATAGAGCGAAATAGCAGATTGCAAGAAAGATCCTATTGGTGGTAGAATCAGATATCTCAGTCCAAATGTACTGATTTAAAGGGTCGATTTTACGAAGATGGATGTGAGAGGGAAACATTGTTCCTGATATAACATGCTATACCACCAAAACCCCTCTGGGAGGATTTCTTATTCCAAGTTGAACAAAGAGTGAATCCTTCAAGGTGAGGGACCTTAGATTCATCATTTTCCTAAGTGTCAACTAAAAGAATAAAATCAATATCACTCGCGATCCAACTTAACATAGGAACTTTACACCATGGAAAGCCACGCAAATTCCATAAAAGGATCTGGAGTGATACTAGTCGCTATTTTTTGCTCATATTTGGGACTCTACCTCTAATAATAGATTTCCTATTCCTGATGATTTCCCATTTCCCTTCTTTCCTTGCCTCCTTGACCTTTTGGAATTCCTTCCTATGTTCAACTTGGTCTTCTGAAATGAGATCTTCATTTATAAAGATTCATGTTTATTTTAGGCTTGGGGATTTCTTGAGTATATCTAATTTATGGTCATTACAACTCACCATGACACGAATTATCTATGTTTATGCTCAAGTATTTTTCCTACCCTTATTGCTTCTGTGAGATAAGTTGCTTGAATTTGAGGTTTTATTTTTAATTGTTCTTTAACTATTGCTAATGTGTCTTCATTGTTTTGTTCTTTGATACTAGCAATTATAAGGTGTAAGGCTCTTTTGTGGCGCTCATGGTCAAGTACAATTAGTTTCTTAATTTCCTCTTTTATAGGTTTAATATGTAATTTATTCTCTATGTTATTTGGAGCTGAATTATTATGTAGTTTTCACTTTAGATTTATAATCTCGCTTTTCAAAGTACCATTTTTTTTAACCATTTCTTGTTTACTATGTTCTATTTCTTGAATTCTACTTTTCATTCCTTGGAGTTGATTCTCGAGTGTGATTATGGTTATTTTATTTTCTAACGATTTGTGATTATTGTCAAGCATTATAGTTAATTCTAGTTTAAAATGGTTTTCTCTTTCTTTTATTTGTCTTTCTAAAAATTCAATATACTCATAAACACTCTATATGGCAATTTTAATTGGTCTCCTTTTTTGGAACCGACTTAGAAATATGAGGGGAAGTAATCAGGGAAAACTTAACAAGATAAGTGGAAGTTTTAATTGGTCTCCTTTTTTGGAACCGACTTAGAAATATGAGGGGAAGTAATCAGGGAAAACTTAACAAGATAAGTGGAAGTGGGAATGAATGCACCTATGGTCCTTTTCGATCCACTTCAGCAAATCTAATCCTGCCCCGTTAAAATCAGGTACATGTCCCGTGTTTAATTTCTGAAGTCCAGACCTGCTACAGGAGTTGCGTCTGGAGGCGCATCTCTGAAACCTTAACTCTGATATCTTGTTTAATGGCTGAACAATTTTCATAAAGGAAGCTCACAAAAACCCATTTCATACTTTCGGATTGACTTTTAGAGTTGCTCTAGGCGCGACTTTGAATACCTGTGGAATTGGTGAAACGCTCCAAACTGAAAAATAAAAATTATGAAGCATAAAATTCACCGTCAATGTCAATATACGCTCATCTCTAATACAGAGATTTGATCCAGCAATGTAATTCACCTTCGCATTACTGATTCGAGCCACTGAAGTTGTCCTGGATAGTCGTCTTCTCCTCACGTGATTGAAAATTCTCGTTGCAAGAAAACCTCGGGCTTCAATTACTCTACAATAATAAGAAACCCTCGCCTACACAGAGTCTCCACTCTACAATCTCATTGAACATAAAATTACAGATCACATAGACAGAGATGCAAACTACACGGGAATACGATCATGTACAGAAAGACACTAACTAGATACATAGAATACGCACACAACGCTTCACAGCAAAACCAAGACAACCTTAATGAAGGTAAATTCATATATATA
>APFE031516782.1:271217-357416 GCA_000404065.3 Pinus taeda | reverse complement strand
CCGTACCCCCACTTTATGGGGTCGGGGGCACCGCCCCGGAAAATTTTGGTTTTGGACCCTATGTTAGGTTGGGCGGACCCACCTATGGTTTTGTGCATGATTTTCGCACATGTTTTTTGGACGCGATGGTTTCGGTCCATGGTTTGGATGCAATGGTTTTTCGGTCCATGGTATTGGATGCTTCGGCATGTATAAATATGTATTGTAACATTGAAAGGAACATAATGAAAAATCAAGCTGGTAATCCCGGTTTTGGGATCCAGGGAAAAATCTCTGTGCATATGTGTTTTTTTGTGTTATGCTCTCGCATTGTTTATTTTTCTGCGATTTAGAATTCGTATGCAGGAAATTTCTGTACGCGTTAAAACCTAAAAAACCAAGAAACAACCAAAAAGGCAAGACAAGATCCCCACCGGAGTCGCCAAATTGTTGAGCAGGTAAATCCCCTCTACGGACAAAGGCGATCCCTACTAGCCCAGACTGGGTCTAGCAACAATCATACAACACTACAACGCAAGTTACTAATTGCAAATTAAAGACCAATGATGAAGGCCTACCTGGATTCCAATGCTAGTGCTTGTAGAAGAGGTGACACTCCCATTCCTTTGCTCCGGTAGATCACAATCCCCACGATCTCCGTGAATGGACACCTGCACATACAAGAAACGACACAAACACAAGCATAAAATCCAACATATGCAACCATATATCAGTCAGAAAGGATATAACTCATCATCATCACAAATAACAATAAGAGTGGAACCATAACCAATAGTCATTTATTAATAATAATCAAAGAAGAATACAACCAAAGTTCTGATGCTAGATTCTCCTTCGGTTGGGTAGTCAGCAGCACATGTCTTGCAAATATTGTTGGGAATAGGAACAAGCCTCTCTCTCTTTGGTTATTGGACAAGAATCTCCTTACTTGGATTTGGCCTTATGGGAATGAAGAAGGCTCTTGCAGCATGAAGCTCTTGGAAACTTGACAATTCTCAATCTCTGGAAATGGCTTGCCAAGGAAAATGGACAAGCTTTTATAGATGGAGGAAGGGGAGTTGGGATCATCCACAATAATCATGGGATTGGCTCTATCATCAAGGAAGCTTCCATGAGAGGTGGAAAACCACTTTCTCTCTATGGAAATCCGTAGCCAAACCACCCAACTCAAGATAGATTCAGTCCAGGAATTTGTTAGGATGAAACTTCCGTCGTTTGTTTGTTAAAAACACCACTGCTTATGGTTGGTGCGAGTGCGACTCTATGACAGAGCGCCAACTAGCGCACCCTCTTTGGAGGATTTACCCCATTGGCGCGAGTACTGCACTATGGAACCACGCCAACGGAAAAAGGGCTATTTTTAGGGCTTTTTAGCAGGATATGTCTTCAGGGAAAATGAAGCTCATGTTCAGGGGAATGCAATGCAAGTGTTTGTAGGTCACGTCACTTCTGATAGGTCCCGGAATGAGTCCTCCAAGATGCGGGAGAGGGGTAGCAGGGACGGTGACAATTTGCTGTGTAACACCAACAGTTAGGGTTTTCTTGGTTGGCGTGAATAACTCTGAACCTAGTTCAGGTCCCCATAAGCCAACAACTCCTAAGAGAGTATGAGGATTTGTTTCCCTTCTCAGTTTCAGAGCTAAAAGGAATCAAGGGAGACCTAGGGGAAATGAAGATTGTATTAAAGCCCAATGCAAAGCCAGTAAAGCGTCGTCCTTACAGAATTAACCTAAGAGTTAAAGAGAAAGTGAAGAAAGAGATACACAAGATGCTAGAAGTAGGTCTTATCTTTCTATTGGTCGAGGTAGAATGGTTAAGTCTGATTGTAATACAAAATAATAAATATGCTACATAAATACGAGTTTGTGTAGACTATCGCAGTTTGATTAATTCTTGTGTGCATGACCTATTTCCCACACCATTCAGTGATGAGGTCCTTAATAATGTAGTAGGGAATGAGGCATACTCTTTTACAGATGGATTTTCAGGCTATCACCAAGTCTGAATCGCCGAGAAGGATAAGAAGAAAACTACGTTCACTATAGAATGGGGATCCTACTCTTATCACGTTATGCCTTTTGGTCTCAAGAATCCACCTATAGCATTCTTGAGAATTGTAATAAAAGTCTTCCAGGACTACATCCACATGTTCTTAGAGGTCTACATGGATGACTAGATGGTCTATATTCTACTAATGAAACATTCTAGCCTTCTCCAAATAATGTTTGATTGTTGCAGATAGCTACAGATACCATTGAACTTAAAAAAGTGTATATTTACAGCTTTGTTTGGCACACTTTTGGGCCACATAGTATGTAAAGAAGGAGTATGCATATATGATGAAAAGGTTGCGGTGATAGTGAATATGGACCCACCTGCAAGTGTAAAATAGCTCAGCGTGACTTTGGGGCATACGAGGTACTATAGAAGATTTATCTGCAACTATGCATCCATCACTGCACCAATGGAGAAAATATTGAGGAAAGCTGAACAATTCATGTGGATATAGGAATGTCAAGTAGAACTCAATATATTGAAAGAGAAATTGGTAAGTGCACCCATTCTAGTCTACCCCATATAGAATAACCAGTTCCACGTCCATATCGATTCATCCGGTATTTCTCTAGGGTTTGTTTTGGCTCATCCATGGGGAGGGGAGCCTTGACCACCCCATATACTTTTCGAGCATGAAGGTATCCACCATAGAGAAGAATTACAACACAACAGAGCGAGAAGCACTGGCCGACTGAATGTGGGACCTTATCAACTTTCACGCATAGAATTGGGAGAAATTGGATGGTCACTAGACGATTAGCTACCCGATGCTGACTTGTTCAGGATTGAAGCAATACCATATTACCTAGAAGACATTACAGCCTTCCTGGCCACAGGAAAATGTCTGGAAGAGTACACAACCACATAAAGGAGGCACATGGTTGTTCGAATGGTTGATTACTAGTTAATTACGGGTCAAATTTATAAATTGGGCCTTGACCCCATGTTGCATCAATGTTTCCTCCACCATGAGAGACATTATGTGCTATGGGAATGCCATTTAGGGGTTGTTGGTGGCCACGTTGAGGGAAAATCTACCGTGTAGAAAGTGTTTCAGGAAGGATTATGGTGGTCGGTGATTTTCAAAGACATGAAATATAATACACTAGACAATGTGATGTGTGCCAAAGGGTTGGATGGTCGTCACATCAAGATGAACTCCCATTACAATTGGTACATGCCCTAAAAATATTTGAGAAATGGGCAATCAATTTCATAGGGCCAATCAATCCGTCGATGTGTCACTCTCAGGATGGGTATATAATCATCGCAACAAAATACCTTGCCAGATGGGCCAAAGTAGCACCTGTGAAGGATTGTACAACGGATACCGTCCCCAAATTCATATTCGAGAACATCATATCCACATTTGGGTGCCCTAGGATTCTGACCAGTGATCAAGGGACCCATTTCATAAAGGAGACAATTGCTTCCCTACTTCAAAATTTCATGATATAACATCACAAAAGCAGTCCATACCACCCGTAGGACAATGGTATCGTAGAAGCCTTAAACAAGATATTGGAAAAGGGTTTAACTAAGATATGTTTGACCAACAGAGTTGATTGGTATGAGAGGGTGGGAGTGACACTATGGGCATACCGCACAACGGTTCAATTCCTACACATACATACACCTTTCCAACTTGTGTATTGATGAGAAGTAGTGGTACCGAATGAGTTTACTATCCTAAGAATTTTCATCGCCCAAGCCACTAAGATGACAGAGGAAGAATCACTCCATAAGTGATTAGGTGAATTGTTGGAGCTTGATGAGGCAATATTCCAAGCCAGTATCCACCAAATGGTTTAGCAATGAAGGAAGAAGGCGTGGCATGATCGGCATATCAAGAAGAAGTCATTCACAGTCGGTGGGCATGTTCTCCTATACGATAGTAAGTTCTTGAAGTTTCTTGGAAAGATACAGATGCGCTGGTTGGGCTCGTTCATTGTTGTGGAGGTAAGGGAGTCGAGAGTTGTCAAGCTCGTGCAATTGGTCAGAGTATTGTTACCAGATTGGGTGAATGGTGAATGCATGAAATCCTTCCACACATCAAATATTGTTACTCAAAATTAATGTGATCTCCGCAAGGGGGTCATAGGTAGGGATAGTAAGAGTCCGTAGGAATCAGTTAGTTGTGTCGTCATTCATTGCGTCAATCTTTTTTTTTTCTTTCTTTCATTTCTTCATCGTTTTTTTTGCACTAATAAGTTTGTCTTTGAAGTTTTCCCAATAAGGATCTATGACATCAGTCTCAGTTACGACTTTCATTCCACCACACTGCAACTGTTTATGTTCGAGGGGGGAAGTCACACATGTTAAGAGTCCTTTCCATAATAATTAGACAATAATTCTGGTGTCAGCCCGGATTCTTGTAAAATATTTCCCATTATAGCAATAATTATTTCCTAAACGTCTTCCATTATGATAACATAATACCCATCAACTCCACCTTTTCTTTTTCAGAATTGTGTCAACCAAGTTAGGTCCAGATCATCTGATGGTGAGATTAACACGATGTAGTCTGCATAGGGAAAGTTGTGGTAATTAGTTAGGGGGTCTCGTCAGAAAAGTTGTGTCGAGTTGGTCTACTTATTTTGCAAGGCAATGCTGAATTTCTCGGAGTCTAAAGCTAAGGTGGTAGAGTCACTCCAATTGCAGTCTGGTTCCAAGTTTTGTTGTGCAAGGATTTTCTATTGGCACCCAAAGATTTTAGTCTACCAATGCCACTCTAGGATGATAAAGGAAATTATTTCTATTCCTAAGTTTGGGCTGGAAGAAATAATTTAAATATAAGAGTCACTTTATGGAAAGTATGACAAAGAAATGCTAGTCAATAATGATTTGTCAGACTCATTCCAATTCTTGACCATGAAGCGCGAGGTATACACAGAGTCAGTAATGAAATAATATGGGACGCCACAAATTAAGGTCAAGAATGAACTCAGAGGGATCCAATGGTTCACCCTACTAAATTTGAGAATTTTTCATGTGTTTGGCACAACTCTCGCAATGGTGCATTGCACCAAGTTGTTGATCAGCAGAATGCACGACGGGTTGCTTTGGCTCGACAAGGAGTACCCAATTCATGTGGTTAAAATTCAAAGACATACAAGTCTATCGAAAACAGGATATGTAGTTTCAACAACATTTCAAATGAATTCCAAAAGAGTGAAGAAGGAGGGTGATGTAGACTACTACACCAAGTATGCCACCAAGAGAGGAGGAAAAGTAGCATGCATAGCGCTGATCAACTCCCCAAAATTAAGTTCACCTACTACATTATCGCAGGGAAGTTGATGCATCACTTCTTCAGGAATGAGTGCAACTTGGATATGATTTCAATAATGGAGAATTGTGCTGAGGGCACCTAGCTAAAAAAGTGTGATTTCCTCCTTAATGAATTGTTTGAAGCCTGTGAAGATGCCTACAAGCGGACCACCAATTTTATTTACGACTATCTTGGCGTTGCTTTAAAAATCTGGATGTGGTGCCCACTAGAGGGCTGAGATATAACTTCGATCACAGAAGACCAACCCTTGGCCCTCTAATATGCGCCTTGGAGAACTTCAAGGGACCCGAGCAACAAAGAGATAAAATGAGGCTTTGTTTGGTGGCTAGTATGTCAAGATGCTCAAAGTAATTAGAGTTGAAGAACGAATCCCCAAGTCATTATTTGATGAGTATTCAGAAACAATTTAGTTTGGGCCTACTCATGGGAACACCTTTGTGAGGTTGTAATGTGTTCACCCACATACCTTCCAGATGCATGCTAAAAAATTTATGCTATTAGCAGAAGCATTTGACGTTGAAGTAGGGTCCTCGCGAGGAGGCGCAAGGGAAATTAGAGAAGGAAGGTGTCTGTATTTCTTTGACAGGATTCTACCACCGTAACTACCAGGAGAAATAGCGGCAGAGTCTAAGAAGTGTATAGTCGAACAAGAGTTATAGTTGATCCTCTCACAACTAAAGAAGTACATGAGCTCCTTGAAGGATACCATCACAAATATCAATATCTCATCAGCTTTTGTTTCCAACTCTGTTGAGTCTCAAGGTTTAACATAACATAATCCTCTAGATACCACCCCTCTTGTTGTTGCAATTCCAGCTATAGGGCCCCATTTTCAATCTAAACCCACCATCCCCAAGCCCTGTAAATCAAAATTCACCAAGCCTCTAGGTGAAGCCAAGAATAAGAAATCGAACCTTGAAGCACACATTATTGACCTCACCATCAAAGAGCACTTGTCCAACACTGCCTCGCCATCATCGAAGAGTTTCCACCTTCCACATCAGTTGTGTCGTTGATTTCACGCAACCCATCCCCTCACACTACATCTATCGCTGCCACCCTCTCAAACACAATACCCTCTGGGACGCTACTGGGCACAGAGACAAACATGGAATTTGATTCAGTTATTTAGTCCACCATGGCAGTCCGCAGTGGAGGAGTCGTCACCACCTCCATGATGTCCTTGTTACTATATTTGGGTCCACTACTAAACATAGGGCCCATCATTCCACCGTCACTCATTACCACCGTCGCGCCCATTTCCATCAAGATAAATCCTCAATGTGCAAAGCCATCACAAAAAGCTACCTCACCTCATGAACGCTCATACAAATCTATCGCTAGTGGGAAGCCGTTGTAGAGTTGATTCCCCGATCCATCCACCATGCAATAGAATGATCTTCAAAGCTGGTCCTCAGCCCAGTTGTTTAGTTTTATTCAACAAGTTGCACAAAGGTTCATACAACTACATAATGACATTAGTTGTTGACCATGAGCAACAACAACAACAAATTGTTCCACTCACAGCCGAATGGCACCAACTCTGCCAAGACAACAACAACTCCAGGATCAGGTTGAACATATCACCTCATGATTCCAGGCACTATGGCCAACTATTTCTGATGTGGTAATTAATGCTCCAGAATATTTCTTCAACTGAACACTGGTCGAATGTTGTTACCATATCCATACCATGTGAAATGGTTTAATCTTGACCAATCGAGAGCTCGACCAAAACCTTGACGTGACGAGGAGTGCATTTCCAGATCCCAACATGGAGTATGCCAATGAAATTGAACAAAATATTAACGTTGCAACTGCTCTGAAGGACTCCATCATCAAGGCCCTAAATGATGCACACACCCTACCACAGTAGGTTCATGACTGGTCAGGAAGCGGAAAAGAAGAATCAGTCATTCTACCCACTCTGAAAAAAAATTAATCAGCTCCTCACTACTATTAAGCACACTAAGGACAAGGAGCAAAGGAAGTAGTTCCAAGCCAAAGTCACCACTTTAGAAGGCCATGTCTAGTAGATCAAAGATGAGTTGGCCAAGAAAAAGCAGATACTCTCCGATCTCTGGCCCCAGTCCAAATCTATGTAGAGCCACTTCAATAGATCATTGAGGATATTGAGGTATAATGGGCTTCCTTACTAATGTAACAACCAGCCTAACCAATGTCCAGCACAATGACTGAATTCCTCAAGCAAGCAGTTGCAATCACAAGGACCTCGCAAGCGACACTCGAAAACTACAATCAATTCCGCCAGGTGACTATTGCTGATCTGAAAATGGAATGTACTTGTTTAAGGGTGCAAGGTATCCATTTCCAATAATTGCAAATGTGAGCTATACACTCCAAGTGACCTCTAAAAAGGTGAAAACTTCCTATTTCTTATACAGAGATAGACTATAGGGGCATTCACCGGACATGTCACCTCTAAATAGAGGATGAGTTCCAGAAGCTACCTGGCCCTCTACAGGCTCTGCCTAAAGAAATAGCAAAGTAAACACTTAGAAGTCTTTGACATGCACATACTTGAAGCTTGATATCTTGCGAAATAAGATAATTAACTTTATGTAGATGAATGGGTGATTATGTGTGCATGCAAGTTATGTATATTTTTTGTTTAACACTTTATATCAGTTTTGTTTATCATATCATCTTCAGCAAATAAATACATCAAAATGATAAAGCAGTTCACCCCTTCTGGGCTACATCTGCTGGACCAAACCTCTCCAACTAGGCTTGTCCTCTTGTATTAAAAATGCTACAAAGGCTAATACAAGAATATGAGTGTCTCAAAAGACATATCTGACTGTAAATATAGAATCAGAAGATAGGAATTAGCTAAACATGCACTTTCCCAATCACTAAACAGTGAACTTGTACCTCATACAGTACTTTCCCCAATTGGCCCTAGTGGCCCTTTAAACTTGCATGGAGAATTTTGAGGTGAAGATGACCTAAATAGGTTCTGAAACCTCTACCATTAGACTCAGAAGGTCGAAAATAGCAGACATAGGCTTTTGAATCACCGAAAACGGATGAACATAGCCCCCAAACAGCTCCAACACTGAAATGGCCCTAGTGGCCCTGAAAGCTTCCCTGAAGCTAAACAGTGAGAAAAATACCTCAGAAGGAAAAACAAGCTGAAGAAATGGATTCAGAAGGCTGGAAAACTTCAGGATTGACCTTCGTTCCACATTCACTGGCTGCACAATTCCCAATGCAGCTCCCAAACTGATTTGGCCCTAGTGGCTCCTGGAACTTCCCCGAAGCTAAAACACCTGCAAATGACCTCAGATGGCTGTGAAACCTGTGCCAATGGCTTCAGAAGGTCGAAGAGACCCAAAATAAAAATAAAAAATCATTCAAAACGGACTTTCCTAGCCAAAGTTATGGCCATTTACTCCTGACTGCCAGTTTGGCCTAACAAAACCCCAGTTACATTTAGTGACGGCCAGTTAAGCCCGCCAAATATGGCGGGACCGCCAAAAAATCCGCCAACTGAAACTTAACTGCCCACCAAATCTGCATGTGACCACGTTGGTTGGCTCGGCGGTTATCCTTGGAATTCGCGCCCGACGGTTAGCTTCTAGCCCCTGGTTCCTGGGGCGTGGTCATATAGTAAGGGAGGGGCTGCCCCTTAGGGGCTGGCCCACCAAATATTCCCACCCTGCAATATTTAAACTTTAAATATAACTGTTTTCCATTTGTTTCCAAATCATAAAGTCGTGGCCCGTTGGTAAACCATTGGAGTTGTGGCGGGTTGGTCGGGGGTTCAATCCAACACCCGCCACCAAAAGCTTTTAACATACGCCCAAAGGAGGCTGACGTCAGCTGAGGTCATCATGGGCCACGTTTCGGCCTCCAGGATTTCCACGTGGTAGCCTCTGATTGGTCCGTCCCTATGGAATATTCTGTGGAATATTCCATGGAATATTCTTTTTTTAATTTTTTTTTTTAAAATTCAAATTTTAAAGGTCATTGGGAAATTTTGTTTTTGCCATAACTTTCACATACGGCGACCGTTTTTCGAACCGTTTGCGGCGCCGGAATCGGGAGGACGAGAACTTCCTAGTAATTCATGTTCCAATCAGTTCTGATAACTTTCATTTTTGACCATTTTACGATACTTGGTACTAAACCCCTGATCACACCTCCCAAATGAGAAGGCTTTTGGTCTCCAAAAGCTCACTGAATCTCTGAACTGAAATGTAAAGCACTTGAGGAACAGAAATATCCTCTTCCTTTCAGCCAAAAGAGCATACTGCCCAAAATGTCCTGCCTTGCCAACTGTTGTCATGGCGACTTTTCGATGTATAAGCCAAGTACTCGTTGAATCTCGACCAAGCTTGTTCGACAGACAAACTGAAAGTTTGCAGAAACCATCAATAAAACTTGCTGATATAGGAGGTGAAATATTCCCCTGCACATGTGGGCTTGTCACTGTCACGATGCTCATCCATGGCACCTCTGCTCCAGAAGAATAGCTGCCTCCCAAATGAGAAGGCTTTTACAAAGATGAAACACTTCATCATTTCTCCTCTTTACAATCTTGGAGATCAAATTAACTTTTTCCAAGTCAATATTACATTACATGCATGGTTAAAAACAAAGTAATCAACCTTTCAAGTTAATCACACATACATGTTTAAAATACAAGGAAATCGTCATGATCCCTATGCTCATGCATTTCATTCTCATGCATGCAGTTCATCTTTCAACTTTCTCTTAAGTACAATCAAAAGTACAATATCCTCGATCAAATGTACATGTGCTTTCAAAGATGAAATGAATATAACTTTCGCTGCGATAGAGTAAGTCTCATACTCAGCTTTCACCTTCATGGCAAAATTTTTGCAACAACATAAAAAATACATGCATACATCCAAAGTTTGTATGTACAAAAGGAGTATGTCTTACTGTATGAAGAAGTCCATCCACTTCTTACCAAGCCACTTCAACGGTGATTGTTGCAGCAGCAGTTCGTCATGTGAATCTTCCACATCGATAATGGAATCCATAGATCCACTTGCACCAATGTTTTTGTCCTCAAGCTGCATGTGCTTTGGACGACTTGCTGGATGCAAGGTCCAACAATGAGAAACATCATGTCCCTTTTTTTGACAAAATTTGCAACTTTCAAGCACTTTCTGAGGATTTTTTCTTTGCCTCATCTGCTTCATGTGTGCTTTCTTTTTCAACCAGCATCTTGAAGCAACATGGTTAAATCCACGACAAAATGTGCAACAAAACTTCCTCTTTTGCTGCATAGAATGTCCATCCTTTTTGTCTTTGAGAAACGATGAACTAGTAGAGGAGACAACTTTCCTTTTCAGACTTTCATCACTGTGCTTGTCTTGAAAATTGTTTACATTTGCATGCGCGCCATAAGCGACATGTTTAACCTCTACTTGCTGCAATGATGGCTTAAAACAATGACAATCATTCTTAAAACAATTTTGGCATATATTCATTTGAGAACTTGGGATAAAGGTTCTTTTTAAATTTGCATCACATGCATTCAAGGGTTTGAATTCTTCACCATTAAATTGTTCATATCCAAGACCAACATTCTTGGGTCGCTCCACAACTGAAATAGGTTCAAGCATGCCTTGTGCATGCTTGCCCAAACCTTTGCCTTCTTGATAGCCCATCTTAAACATTAATTTGGACCCCATACCTCTTGTATGTTTCTCAAAAGAACCAACACTCTTTTCAGTTGAGGGAATTGAAGACACGTTTGAATGATTTACCTCATCCTCATGCATTTTCTTGGACAAAGCTTCTTGAGCTTGAAGGAGTTGTTTTTCCATGTCATGCAGTCTTTGGAGAATTATTTCCTTCTCCTCCTTCATCGCCATCAATTGTGCATGAAGCTTAACACTTTCTCTTTGATCCTCAAGGAGAATCTGCACCATGTCCTTCACCTTTAGGTACTCATTCTTCATGTCATCATTGAAGAATTTTGTGAAGGAGGAACCTTCACTTGTGGAAGAAGTTGACATTATGGAAATGGTCAATTAAATAAAAGAAACTTCCCAATAAGAGTTCTCAAAGCTTTCAATCAAATGACAAGCTTTAACCAAATGTCAAACAAAAACCCCTTCTTATTCAAGCAACCTGGTAAGCATCAAATAAAACAGTCAATCTCTCACACTGCTTTAACACCTTTTGCAAAATCAAATGCTCAACCCGAACTCTGATACCATCTGATCTGAAAATGGAATGTACTTGTTTAAGGGTGCAAGGTATCCATTTCCAATAATTGCAAATGTGAGCTATACACTCCAAGTGACCTCTAAAAAGGTGAAAACTTCCTATTTCTTATACATAGATAGATTGTAGGGGCATTCACCGGACATGTCACCTCTAAAGAGAGGATGAGTTCCAGAGGCTACCTGGCCCTCTACAGGCTCTGCCTAAAGAAATAGCAAAGTAAACACTTAGAAGTCTTTGACATGCACATACTTGAAGCTTGATATCTTGCGGAATAAGATAATTAACTTTATGTAGATGAATGGGTGATTATGTGTGCATGCAAGTTATGTATATTTGTTGTTTAACACTTTATATCATTTTTGTTTATCATATCATCTTCAGCAAATAAAGACATCAAAATGATAAAGCAGTTCACCCCTTCTGGGCTACATCTGCTGGACCAAACCTCTCCAACTAGGCTTGTCCTCTTGTATTAAAAATGCTACAAAGTCTAATACAAGAATATGAGTGTCTCAAAAGACATATCTGACTGTAAATACAGAATCAGAAGATAGGAATTAGCTAAACATGCACTTTCCCAATCACTAAACAGTGAACTTGTACCTCATACAGTACTTTCCCCAATTGGCCCTGGTGGCCCTTTAAACTTGCATGGAGAATTTAGAGGTGAAGATGACCTCAATAGGTTCTGAAACCTCTGCCATTAGACTCAGAAGGTCGAAAATAGCAGACATAGGCTTTTGAATCACCGAAAACGGATGAACATAGCCCCCAAACAGCTCCAACACTGAAATGGCCCTAGTGGCCCTGAAAGCTTCCCTGAAGCTAAACAGTGAGAAAAATACCTCAGAAGGCAAAACGAGCTATAGAAATGGATTTAGAAGGCTGGAAAACTTCAGGATTGACCTTCGTTCCACATTCACTGGCTGCACAATTCCCAATGCAGCTCCCAAACTGATTTGGCCCTAGTGGCTCTTGGAACTTCCCCGAAGTTAAAACACCTGCAAATGACCTCTGATGGCTGTGAAACCTGTGCCAATGGCTTCAGAAGGTCGAAGAGACCCAAAAAAAAAAAAAAAAAAAAAAATCGTTCAAAACGGACTTTCCTAGCCAAAGTTATGGCCATTTACTCCTGACTACCAGTTTGGCCTAACAAAACCCCAGTTACATTTAGTGACGGCCAGTTAAGCCCGCCAAATATGGCGGGACCACCAAATTTAGCGCTCCGCCAAAAAATCCGCCAACTGAAACTTAACTGCCAACCAAATCTGCATGTGACCACGTTGGTTGGCTCGGCGGTTATCCTTGGAATTCACGCCCGACGGTTAGCTGCTAGCCCCTGGTTCCTGGGGCGTGGTCATATGGTAAGGGATGGGCTGGCCCCCCAAATATTCCCGCCCTGCAATATTTAAACTTTAAATATAACTATTTTCCATTTGTTTCCAAATCATAAGGCCGTGGCCCGTTGGTAAACCATTGGAGTTGTGGCGGGTAGGTCGGGGGTTCAATCCAGCACCCGCCACCAAAAGCTTTTAACATACGCCCAAAGGAGGCTGACGTCAGCTGAGGTCATCATGGGCCACATGGCGGCCTCCAGGCTTGCCACGTGGCAGCCTCTGATTGGTCCGTCCCCATGGAATATTCTGTGGAATATTTTTTTTTTAATTTTTTTTTTTTTAATTCAAATTTTAAAGGTCATTGGGCAATTTTGTTTTTGCCATAACTTTCACATACGGCGACCGTTTTTCGAACTGTTTGCGGCGCCGGATCGGGAGGATGAGCACTTTCCGGTCGTTCAGGTTCCAATCAGTTCTGAGAACTTTCATTTTTGACCATTTTACGACACTTGGTACTGAACCCCTGATTAATTGCAGCTGTGTCAAACTTGGGGCCTTCATTTAAATAAGTCAGCCAAGAAGAAGAATCAGCACCACTAAAGGAAGCACTAGTAGAAGTATTAGCAGAAGCACTAGAGGAAGCACTCGCAGCAGCATTAACAGAAGTGTCAACAACACCGACGACACCAAGGGAAGATTGACTCAGGGATGAGCCAAAGGATTGTTGTCGGGACCTGTTGGGGCCTTCATTTTTGAGATATTTCTTAGAGAAAGGGGCTACTGAAAAGTGGCGAAAGTGGTCGTTGGGGATTTGTGGAGATGAAAACCGAGGGAAGACAGGAGACTAAAGGAAGACTAGCAGACATGGAAGAGTGGTGGGAAGAAGTGGGGATAGCCAAGCGAGGAAAGAGAAGGAGAAGCTGATGATGAAGACAACCGAGCAAGGGAAAAGGAATTGACAGTTCGGGTTGCGAAAGAATATAAAATGAAGAGAGGAGAGTAGAGAAGGGGTTAGTTAATTGCATTGTGTTCCTAGAGTTTTCCATTCTTCTTGTGTTGCAGAACAATGAGAATAACTATGTGGTTATATGTGTATGATTTTATATCCCATCTATAGGAGTTCTAACACTGAGGAACATGCCAAGAGCCTTATATAATGTGCTTATTTTCATAGTAATAGAGAAGAATGTTCTAATATTATAGTGTTTTCATTGTGCATACCTGGTTATTCAATTTTTTTATATATATGCCTATTTATGTAGTCTTATGTTGTGGCATGAATAGATTGTTGCAATATGGTTACTCTGAATGTTAGGTTACTGATCTTTGTTCTCTATTGTTTTGTATGGTTCCCTTGATATTGGATTCCAACTATCATCAACATTTGGTCACGGTACGTCTTGGATGAGACTCCTTACCCTTCTAAGGTAAGTTGAAAATGTTGGCATTGTGCTAGACTACAACTGAGCCTTGTTGGCCCCTTATGCCCAAACTCGAGATCTTAACCCTGTCGCTATTCTTTTGCCAATAGGCCATGTCATCACCTTATTTTCCATGTCATTAAATTTGTTCAATCAATATTTGCCACATCACCAAGACTTCCATATCAACTCCTCTTGAGGCTTTGTTGCATGTCAAGACTGTCATGTCAATTATTCTAGCTAATAAAAGTGCACCACATGGCACTGTAGGACTGGCGAACATGGGGAGGTCGATCTTGGTTAAACTTTAGGCATATTATTATTTCATATGTAGTTCACTTCCACATCTAATCATTGAAGTAATCTGATATGAGGAAACATACTAAAACTTTAGCATTATAAAGGTGGTGTATGTTGGGCATCTATACATTGTAGATTTGATTACTAAACCATAGATCCACCCAAAACATGTGCATTGTTTAAAAATTTTGGTGTTTTTTGGTTTTGATCCGTAGTTTAGGCCCTTTACTAATGTTTATCTTAAAACTTCTCATTCAGGAGGAGTTTTTCATAGCGTTATATACCATTGGAAACCCCTCAATGAGGACTATCCAACCATATTATCAATATGCGCATTAGGACATCATAACCTTGTCAAAAACTCAATAAGATTCAAACCTCTTTGAATTCACTAGGGTATGCAAGAGGTCAAGGTACCATATTACTTCATAAATGACATGTGTTGTCATCAATGACAGCACTAGGTGCAATAAAAGGATACTGACAAGGAAGAGGTAGCTCATGAATTCCTTGCTATTGAACAATACCTTTCCATTAGGGAGAAAACTAAGGATGAGGAAATCAATAATTTCATCGCCTCCTCCTCCTCATCCTCCAAAACACATGCTCTTGACCACATAATGAAACCCGATGTTCAAAGCTCTCTAGCCTCAACAAGTGCTTCACACCTCAAACATAAATAATCAATTATAGAAGGCCAAGGGCTGAATTTAGAAACAATTGAAATCGGTCCTAGAAATCCTTGAAGATTAGTTGAGGTTTGATAGAAGAGAAAAAAGAACAATTGGTTGAATTATTGTGAAATCATAGTGACATTTTTGCTTGGACTTATTCATACATGAAGGGGATCCATCCTAAATTATGTACACATCACATTCCAACAATGTAAGGATCTTAATGCATTTGACAACCACAATGTAGGATGAACCTCGTGCTAAAAGAAATAGTAAAAGAGGAGCTACAAAAGTTTCTTAAAACTGACTTTATCTACCCAATTTCTAATAACCAATGTGTTTCCCCTCTTATCATGGTCCCAAAAAAGAATGTCAAGTGGCGGATTTGTGTGGACTATAGAGAATTCAATAAGACAACACATAAGGATTGTTTCCATCTCCCATTCATCAACCAAGTCCTGGATACACTCATAAGGAAGAAGTATTTTTCTTTCCTTGATGGATTTAATGGTTACAATTAAATCCAAGTCACTCCTAAGGAGCAGGACAAAAAAACATTCACATATCCATAGGGGACATTCGATTATTGTATCTTGCCATTTGGATTATGCAATGCCCTAGCCACCTTTCAGAGAGAAATAATAGGGACATTTTCTCAAATTGCCCATGATTTTGTGGAGATATACATGGATGATTATACCAGTTATGGAAATGACTTTGATGAAGCCCTTTATAAGCTAGAGAAAACATTAATAATGTGTAAGGAAAATAATGTTGTTCTTACTGATGAGAAGTGTAAGATAATGTTAACAAACAACATTGTATTAAAGCATCATATATCGACTAAAGGCATCCAAGTGTATCACATGAAGATTAAAGTAATACTCAACCTGCACGTTCCATGATCACAAAGAGAAGTATAAAGTTTCCTAGGTCATGATGGTTATTATCTTCACTTTACAAAGATTTTTCATAGATATCTCATCCATTATTTTCTTTACTTAAAAAAAAGTGTTTAGTTTTTGTGGAAAAGTAACTACCAACATGCCTTTTAGGAACTAAATTCCAAAGTGTTGCAAACTCCTATTCTTAGACGGCCCAATTAATCCCTCCACTTTCACATATTTATAGACACATTGGATATTTCCACTGGAGTTGTATTAGTGAAATGTTGTTGGCCACAACCCCCCCATAGTTTTTCAAAAGAAATAATAATGGGGACCCTCCATTTTGACTTTAGATAACTCCATTCTTTTTTGGCGTTTTGGGTGACTTATGATCCCTTTGGTTTTTAGTGCTTGGCTTTGGAACTTTGATCATGTTATGACGGTCGTGATTATTATTTTCCTTACATCTTGCATTTCTGATGACACTTCTTAGTGGCTACAAGAAGGCAATATGGCACCTTTAGTAGCCACATCACCTCACCTTTCACATTTGGTCACATTGGTTGTATGTCTCCTCCATTTGACTTGACACCTTCACTAAGAAAAATAGATTATTAATAAATACATTGCAAAATATTACTTTAAATATTGTATCATCTTGTAAAATATATATAACATACAAAATAAAATATATTATTAATATGTTGCAAAATCTAATTAAAATATGATATATTACAACACATTAAAAATATATAAATTTCATACTGAATATACTTTCACTTAATAGCCATATAAACATTGTAAATAATACAATATTATATTATATTAACATGTAATATATCATGTATGTATGAAACATTAAATGAACACCAAAAATCACATTGAATATATAAAAGCATATATGTTGTATATAAAGGTCCCATGGAGACAATGAATGGACAAATAAAATATTTTGGAAGACCAAATTGAAATATAACTTTGCCAAGCAATTCAATTTATGAAGAGGTTAAAACATAAGTTGATCTAACAATTCCTTTAGGTTGAAAATTTCAACGAATGGTAAACCATATTTTGAACCCACACAATTACTTATGGATCCTCTAGAATATTACACGTGTTCTGCCATTATAAAAAATTTCTCCACCGATCATTTAAATCCTAATCAAATCATGGGAAATGTATGGAAGATAATTTTATGATATAGAAAGGTATTGGAACTGATTAGCTTCGTAGTCGTGGAGAGCCATAATAATAACCAGAGGCCTCAAGCTTGAATGGACCAGAAGGATTGGTACGGAAATTTTTGCATGTTTAATTTATTTATTTTTTATTTTTATAGCAAAAAGTAGGATAATATATTATTAGATAAATTAGATGACAGTTACATTCAAATTAACATTTAACAGAATGTACATGATTAGAGGCCTTCCAATCACAATATTAGGGGATGAGGTGTGATCTAAATCACCACCAACAGCCTAGAAAAGATGATCATTGCAACTGAGAGACATAATATTCAAAATTTCTTAAACACCTGTAAAAAACCATATTATCAAAACATACATTCCGGTCCATATGCCGCATCCCTCAATGGGCAGCAGAAAAACTAGATAATAGACATACACAAAATTTTACAAAAAGAATGAGTACAAAAAACTAGAGACTTAACCAGGAAATAGGAAATCCCCCATATCAAAGATGTTTTGTTCCCAAGTTATCTCCAAGTACCATTTGTCGATTGACCCCAGTAAGCCTTTCTTGGATAGTCTGTTAGGTTCTTTGTTCAGATTCCTTCCAATATGTTGGATTGTGGAGCCGCCACAAAATTTCAATCCTTTCCAGCCATCCTTGTAGCATGGGATTATTTATGGAGGCCATCCCTATGACCTAATCAATTATAATCTTCAAATCTCCATAAATATGCAAAAAGGGATTACCAAGGAATTTATTGAACCATAGGAGTCCCCAAAGAGCTAAAGCTTATTCTTTGGTGTTGGTAACACAAACTCCATTCCAATAGAGCCTATTTCTGCACTCCACCATTTTAGTGAGTCCTTGATGAAGTTATGGTGGATGTACGGGAAGCTAATGAGGGAAGATATATTTTTCCATACCTAAAGAGTATATTGGCAATGAAGAAAGATGTGATTGTTGTTCTCAACATCACTTTTCCAAATAGTGCACATCCCTGGACTGTGCCATTTCCTTTTCTGCAGATTCTCCTATACAAGATTTATGTTATGGTGGACTAACCATGTGAAGAGGATAACTTTAATTGGAAATTTTGTTTTCCAAAAAGAATATAAATTTTGTGCTCCCCCTATCTAGTGACCAAGTTGGAAAGAGTAGAGTATGTGTGAGCAACAATGATGTTATCAGATGCCATCTTTCCTGACCATATAATTCTGTCCTATGATCCTGTGCGGAAAATGCCAAGGTGCTTCATTGCAGATATTGTCTGATTCCACTCCAGTTCCATTCGTCCAAAGAACCCCAGTTCCTAAGCTTTTTTCCATATAGGAAGCAGTCATTGCCAATCGTTTATGACTTGTCCCTAGAAGTATATGTTGCATGCATTAAGATGGTGAGTAATCCTCTCAGAGATGGAGAATTCATTTCCAGCACCCAATATTGGGTCAATGTCAATGAGAATGTGGTTGCCCAATTGAAACTTCCATGCAAGATGGTGGATAAATATTTTTTCAATTTTCAAGAAGCTAAGCCAGATAGTTGATCCCTGTTTGATGTCAATGGTGCCATTCCTATACCAAAAACTGAAATCTTTATCCTTAAGATACTTGTGTTGAATGATTTTTCTCCATGTGCCAAATCCAAATAAGCCCCTCCAAAGGGATTTTATCAGCAGTGATCCGCCAAAACGAGGAGGTCCATGATTCGCCAACCACCCATACCATTAGGGAAAGTGATGTTGGACAATTTGATCAAGTGGTGTTTTTCCCTTTATGGCTTCCCCCCCAGATGAAGTTAGCCATTAGGCGGTTTAGAACGTTTATGATGGATGCGGGAATATGTAATAGGTGAGCCCAATAAACCCCCATCTATGAAAACCTGCTTGGGTGATAATAACCCACCCTCCCAAAGACAGGCATCTAAACTCCCACCCAGAGATATTTTTGAAGAAACAATCAGCAAGCCATTGCCAGTCAGCAATTCTGTAGCATGAGGGTTTGATACGATAACCAAGATATTTCAACCATTTTGTATTGGCATTGCCTCAATACCAAATAAAACTTTGATATATGAAATAATCTCCAAGTCAGATTGTCCATGATATAAGATAGATTTATTAACATTCATGTGTAAACCAGAAGCATTAGCAAATCTATAAAAATGTGAAAGAGACATAACCAAGAAAAAAGACAGAGCATACCCATGATGAGAATGTTGTCAACAAAGAGGTTATGAGAAATGCTGATGTTATTTCCCATCTTCAGTGGCTGAAATTGGTCCTCCGGGACCGGTTTTTTAATATGCAAACTTAAACTATCCATTACTAAGATGAATAGAAGAGGGGAGAGTGAAAATCCATGTCAAAGACCCCTGCCAGCATGGAATAACTTTGATGGATACCCATTAATAATAATAGCATAGTTTACATTATCCAGACAAGCCATAATCCAATTAACACATCTGGGATGCAATACAATATTGATAAGGACAAGCCGGAGAAAGCCCCAATATAGGCAGTCATATGCCTTCTGGAGATCAATCTGTAGAATAACAGCATCAAGATGCCTAGTGTGAATGGAGTGCATGCCTTCCTATGCATTTTCCACATCATCATGGATGAGTCTATCCGAGAGAAATCCATGTTGTTCAGGGGTGATATAGTGAGAGAGTGTTTTGCGCATGCGGCCAACAATGGTCTTGGATATAATTTTGTAGATGACATTGCATAAAGAAATAGGCCTGTAGTCAGAGAAACCCTTTGTAGTGTTGTTCTTAGGTATGAGGGTGATATATGTAGAAGTGACATGGTGATGAATGAAGCCCAAGGTCCTAGATTCCTCAACCATGCCCATAAGATCTCCTTTGAGGAGTTCAAAAGAATGGGTGAAAAGTTCAATCGTCCATCCATCAGGACCAGGGCTTTTGTCACCCTTAAATGACTTGAGAACGCCCAATAGTTCATCTTCAGTGAGTTCCTTATAGAAATCATCATTTTTCTCTGCATCATACATAATCAAATAAGGATCAGTCCCCCATACTAGGTCCTCAACAGTAATATTTTCATTATTGCCATATGCCTTTTGGAAATATTGTACAACAGCATTGTTGATCCCTTCTTGTGACCAGTGAATATGTCCATCAACATCCTTAATCTCCCATATGGTGTTTATATTGCGATGATGGTTAGCATAACGGTGAAATTTTTTGGTGTTGTAATCACCTTCCTTCAACCATATCACCCTGCTCTTCAATCTCCATGAGGATACATCAATAGAAATGAGATTCTTCTTTCTGAGTTCCAGTGAATGAATACGGGACTGAATATCAGCAGAAAGTCAATGGGTGGACATGGTGGGCAGAATGGAATCCAGTTTATTTTGTATATCAATGAGCTCCTTTCTATTATCCCTGATCTTCTGTTTCTACCAGTGATTGACGTTCCCCCCGAGGGAGTCAAGTCTATCAATAATGTTGACCATGGGGGAGTTGCCTGTTACACAAAGTCAACCCCAAGTTTCATCACAAGTTTGTTAAAATCAGCATCATTCAACACAGATCTGTTGAATTTGAAAGGGATTCTTGTGCGAATATCCATTTTCCTCCATTATAGAGTGATAGGTCTATGATGCGATATATGATTGTTGATGATGTTAGCACGAACATCCCCTAGACGACCTAGCAACTCTTCATGGATCAAAAAGCGATCCAGTCTCTTAGCAACATATGTCATGCTAGTGCAGCCATTGTCCCAAGTAGGGGAAATTTTGGTAGGGCAAATATCCGCAAAGTTATGTGTGAGGATAGCATCTTGTATCTTCAGAGCTAGGGGGTCTACTTTCCTTAAGCAGGCCCAAACTTCATCCAGACTGATAGTGCAATTTAGGTCCCCAGCAATGATGAATGAATCCAGGTCCATCACGCTAGAAGATAAAAAACGATCCCAGAAGATGAATCTATCTCTGTATGGTGTATATATGTTGAGGATGTGCACACGGTCAGGCAGGACACGAATGCTTCCTTCCAACAATATACCCGCAAAACACTTATAGGCCTTTATATTGATCCAGTTAGGGTCCCGTAATGCCACCTATCCACCAGAGAGACCTGTAGCAGTAATAGCAGATATATACCAGTTCGGAAACATTTTCCAAAAGTATTGGACAGTGTCAGGAACGTTATGCATGGTTTCTTGAATGAGGATAATGAAGGGATGCAGAGAAGTTAACAGATGTTTGAGAGCCAAGTATTTAGGGGCAGCCCCTAGACCCCGGATATTTAGGGAAATAATGCACGTCATGGGAGATATTTCTTGGGTAGCCGTGCTCTAAGGGCCCATGAGGGGGAGATGTTAGCAATGGGAATATGAACCAGAAAATGATCCATGGGGGAGGAAAATGGGTTTTTCTTGGGGCATCCCCGAAAATGACAACTACCTCGGTTTTGTTTCCTTCGCACAGTAATGTTTCCCATCGAGGTAGGGCTGATGTGGGGAGAGGAAGGACCCCCCGGTTTATGGATAGTGAGGGTACGAAGGTCTAAAGTCTTTCTTTGTAATAGGAAGTCCAAATCACTCTCGACAGAATTTATAGGCGAGGCAGTAAGCGAATTTGGGAGTGTAATGTTGAGAGAAGGACCTTTGTCCTTTGACTGACGACGGAGTGTTATCGGTGGAGCTACATATGAGATGTGCGAGGTGGAAGGTATGTCCTAATATGGGTGTGGAGTGGAAAATGGGGTAGGAATCACTTGACAGGGATTTGGTTCTGGTGGTGGATGACATATGAATGGAGGAGGACTGTCAGATAGTGGGAAGTCTAATTTTGGAGAGGCACTCGAGGAAGATGGAATTGAGATGGGTGATGAAACGATAGAACCAAAAGCATGTGGACGATTGGAGTTTTTGTCCTATGACATACCTAGATGTTGCGTATGTTTCATATGTGGTGTAGCCCGATGACCATTGTGGCTCGTTTGACCCATGTCAGAGCGGAACACTGTGGCACCATTGTAACATCTCCTTCCATGAAGGCATCCATCCGGTCGAAGAGGGCACTGAACCTGTAGATGACCCATCCTGTGACAGAAAGAACATTGGAAGGGAACCCCCCAATAGTCCAGCCTTTGTTGAAGATAGGTATCGCCCCAATGAAGTTCAATGTGATAAGGAAACCCTCCACGATAATCTTTCTCAATGAGAATCCAGGCAACTCTCTTGTCCTGTGCCCCTAGACAACGTGGGTCAACATAAATAAATTTTTCGATGGCATTGCCAATATCAGTTAGAGCCTGTTTGGTCCATAATTCAAGTGGCAGGCCTGGCAATTTGACCCAGACCAGTTTGTTTGTGGGCGTATTGTGTAGAGGATTATACCCTAAGTACCATTTATGAAGGGCGAGGAAGTTTTTTCCATGAATCCACGTTATGGCTTTGATTTTCTCCAAGTCCTTGTGACTGAGAAAATGAAAGTTGTACCAGCCCTTCAACAGTCTCACAACCGTTGGCAAGTACCTGAGCATAGTCTTCCATTTCTTGTCAATCCATTTACGCATCTCAAAATCCTCCATCTCCAAGAAATACCATCTGCCAATGAGGGCACGTTTTTGGAGACTGTTAATACGATCCACCGGAGTATCGTTGTCCAAAGCTAGAGCTGGAGGTGGTGGAGTGCTTTTAATAGAGTGGTGTTTAGATCGATGTTGTTGAAGTGCATGCTCGCCACCCTGCGACACATGTGGCCCATGTGCGACATCTGGCTCCCTGTCGTCTCCAAGAATAGTACGCCATGCATAAAGGGAACAAGGGCTACTTTGACAAATGTGGCCAGAACAACCAATACGTCGTGATTCAACTTCCATGGTGGCATGGATAAGAGTCGAGCTAGCAGACACGTCAGAAACATAGTCCGCCATGGGATGGAAGTTCGAGGGAAGGTTGATGAAAAAGTCTGGTACATTTGAAAAAGTAAAAAGGGTAGGTAGAGTGGTAGAGGAAGAAAAAAGGTGTGTCAGACACGAAATCAATACCCACCCAGCTTTGAGATCGCCAATCCACAAAAACCAAGACGATAGTGAGTGTGTGAGGAATAAAATATCATGTACTATGAGGTCGGACGTTGTCAAGTGGACAGTCCAAAACGGGAATATGATGTGATACTGAAAGAAGGAATTTTAATCCAGATTTGGAATGATGTGAAGTTAATGATCACATGGAAAAGCGTCCGGATGATGCGTTTTCTTAAAACATGGAGGTGTCAGTTTATGCAAGTTCCACCTACCAGCCAGGAAATATAAGCAATCTCCCAGAAAGATAAACCGGCTGACAGAAAATTGAAAGCCGAAGAAACAGGTGGTAGCACCGAAGGTGACGAGCTATGAATAAAAATAACTAGACAATGTGGGAGGTTCACCCAAGCATCAAATGAAAATTCAAAGGGACAGAGGAATTAGGAGCCAAATAGACGAGATAGGAAAGTGTTCCTAATAAGAAAATGTCCAATGAAATCAGAATTATGGAAGTAAAAACCAGAGTGTGCAATAAAATGTGATGAAACCTGAGAATGGTTTTAGAAACCAAAATCACAGCAGCAACAGTAATACCCCATGCAATTTACCCAAAGATTGCAAATCCGAAACCCACACTACTTTCAAGGTCTAGTAATGACTATGTGGTTTGATAATTGGAGCCATGATGAAATTTGTGTATTAAAATAGAAGGTGGTAAACCAGAGAGAAGAAAATGCAAAATAATAGTCCCTAATGGCTTCAAACCCCCACAACATAAGGAAGTGTTGTGAAGGCTTTTAAACAGAGGAAAAACTAGTCTATGAATTAATTTATTGTTATAAAACTAAGATGAGTTGTGAACATTAACCTAGTAATCGGTAAACATTTACATAGTAAGCAATATGGAAAACAGATGTTTTTCACATAAAGGTGCATTTATAGAGAAAATGAGGCATACCTGGTGATATAAACAAGTTATCATGCAGACGCAGCGCCCTTTCAGGAGGACAAAGATATACATCCACCCAAGAAAAACTATGAAGAAGATAAAAAAGAACAATTGGTTGAATTGTTATGAAATCATAGTGACACTTTTGCTTGGACTTATTCATACATGAAGGGGATCCATCCTAAATTATGTACACATCAAATTCACAAAATGTAAGGATCTTAATGCATTCGACAACCACAATGTAGGATGAACCTCGTGCTAAAAGAAATAGTAAAAGAGGAGCTACAAAAGTTGCTTACAACTAACTTTATCTACCCAATTTCTAATAACCAACGTGTTTCCCCTCTTATCATGGTCCCAAAAAAGAATGTCAAGTGGAGGATTTGTGTGGACTATAGAGAACTCAATAAGACAACAAATAAGGATTGTTTCCATCTACCATTCATCAACCAAGTCCTGGATACACTCATAAGGAAGAAGTACTTTTCTTTCCATGATGGATTTAATGGTTACAATTAAATCCATGTCACTCCTAAGGACCATGACAAGAAAACATTCACATACCCATAAGGGGCATTCGCTTATTGTATCTTGCCATTTGGATTATGTGATGCCCTAGCCACCTTTCATAGAGAAATAATAGGGATATCTTCTCAAATTTCCCATGATTTTGTGGAGATTTACATGGATGATTATACCAATTATGGAAATGACTTTGATGAAGCCCTTTATAACCTAGAGAAAGCATTAATAATGTGTAAGGAAAATAATTTTTTTCTCAGTGATGAGAAGTGTAAGATAATGTTAACAGACAACATTGTATTAAAGCATCATATATCGACTAAAGGCATCTAAGTGTATCCCATGAAGATTAAAGTAATACTCAACCTGCACGTTCCATGATCACAAAGAGAAGTATAAAGTTTCCTAGGTCATGATGGTTATTATCTTCACTTTACTAAAGATTTTTCATAGATATCTCATCCATTATTTTCTTTACTTAAAAAAGTGTTGAGTTTTTGTGGAAAAGTAACTACCAACATGCATTTTAGGAACTAAATTCCAAAGTGTTGCAAACTCCTATTCTTAGACGACCCAATCGATCCCTCCACTTTCACATATTTATAGACACATTGGATATTTCCATTGGAGTCGTATTAGGGAAATGTTGTTGGCCACAACCCCCTCATAATTTTTCATAAGAAATAATAATGGGGATCCTCCATTTTGACTTTAGATAGCTCCATTCTTTTTTGGCATTTTGGGTGACTTATGATCCCTTTGGTTTTTAGTGCTTGGCTTTGGAACTTTGATCATGTTATGACAGTCGTGATTATTATTTTCCTTACATCTTACATTTCTGATGGAACTTATTAGTGGCCACAACCCCAAAGGTATTAGAACTGATTAGCTTCGTAGTCGTGGAGAGCCATTTTAATAACCAGATGCCTTAAGCTTGAATTGCTACGGAAATTTTTGCATGTTTAATTAATTAATTAATTTTTTATTTTTTATTTTTTTCAGCAAAAAAGCAAGATAATATATTATCAGATAAACTATATGACAATTATATACAAATCAACATTCAATAGAATGTATATGATCAGAGGCTTTCCAATCACAATATTAGGGGGATGAGGTGTGATCTAAATCACCACCAACAACTTAGGAAAGATGATCATTGCAACTGAGAGACATAATATTCAAAATTTCTGAAACACCTCTAAAAAAACCATATTATCAAAACATACAATCCAGTCCATATGCCACATTCCCTCAATGGGCAACGGAAAAACTAGATAATAGACATATACAAAAAAATTTACAAAAAGAGTGAGGACAAAAATCTAGAGACTTAACCAGGAAATAGGAAATCCCCCATATCAAAGATGTTTTGTTCCCAAGTGATCTCCAAGTACCATTTGTCGATCGACCCCAGTAAGCCTTTCTTGGATAGTCTGTTAACTTCTTTGTTCAGATTCCTTCCAATATGTTGGATTGTGGAGCCGCCACAAAATTTCAATCCTTTCTAGCCATCCTTGTAGCATGGGATTATTTATGGAGGCCTTCCCCATGACCTAATCAATGATAATCTTCGAATCTCCATAAATATGCAAAAAGGGATTACCAAGGAATTTGTTGAACAATAGGAGTCCCCAAAGAGCTAAAGCTTCTTCTTTGGTGTTTGTACCGCAAACTCCATTCCAATAGAACCTATTTCTCCAATTCCAGATGGCCCAGAAAAGGAAAAGTGCGATGGCTCTCTAGGAATATTTTTGTGCACTCCACCATTTTAGTGAGTCCCTGATGGAGTTATGGTGGATGTACGGGAAGCCAATGAGGGAAGATATCTTTTTCCATACCTGAACAATATATTGGCAATGAAGAAAGATGTGGTTGTTGTTCTCGGCATCACTTTTGCAAATAGTGCACATCCCTAGACCGTGCCATTTCCTTTTCTGCAGATTCTCCCATACAAGATTTCTATTATGGTGGACTAACCATGTGAAAAGGATAACTTTAATTGGAAATTTTGTTTTCCAAAAAGCATAATAAATTTGGTGCTCCCCCTATCTAGTGACTAAGTTGGAAAGAGTAGAGTATGTGTGAGCACAATGATGTTATCAGATGCCATCTTTCTCGACCATATAATTCTGTCATGTGATCCTGTGCGGCAAATGCCGAGGTGCTTCATTGCAGATATTGTCTGATTCCACTCCAGTTCCATTTGTCCAAAGAACCCCAGTTCCTGAGCTTCTCTCCATATAGGAAGCGGTCATTGCCAACTGTTTATGACTTGTCCCCAGAAGTATATGCCACGTCCATTAAGATGGTGAGTAATCCTCTCAGAGATGGAGAATTCATTTCCAGCACCCAATATTGGGTCAATGTCGATGAGAATGTGGTTGCATGATTGAAACTTCCATGCAAGATGGTGGATAAATATTTTTTCAATTTTCAAGAAGCTAAGCCAGATAGTCGATCCCTGTTTGATGCCAATGGTGCCATTCCTATACCAAAAATTGAAGTCTTTATCCTTAAGATACTTGTGTTGAATGATTTTTCTCCATGTTCCAGAGCCAAATAAGCCCCTCCAAAGGGATTTTATCAGCAGTGATCCGCCAAAACGATAGAGGTCCATGATTCGCCAACCACCCATACCCTTAGGGAAAGTGATGTTGGACAATTTGGTCAAGTGGTGTTTTTTCCCTTTGTGGCTTCCCCCCTAAGTGAAGTTAGCCATTAGGCGGTTTAGAACGTTTATGATGGATGTGGGAATATGAAATAGGTGAGCCCAATAAAGCCCCATCTCTGGAAAAAATGCTTGGGTGAGAATAACCTGCCCCCCCAAAGACAAGCATCTAAACTCCCACCCAGAGATCTTTTTGAAGAAACGATCAGCAAGCCATTGCCAGTGAACAATTCTGTAATCAAGATAATCAAGATATTTCAATTTTGTATTGGCATTGCCTCAATACCAAATAAAACTTTGATATATGAAATAATCTCCAAGTCAGATTGTCCATGATATAAGACAAATTTATTAACATTCATGTGTAAACCATGAGCATTAGCAAATCTACTGAAAATGTGAAAGAGACATAACCAAGAAAAATGACAGAGCATACCCATGATGAGAATGTCATCAACAATGAGGTTATGAGAAATTCTGATGTTATTTCCCATCTTCAGTGGCTGGAGTTGGTCCTCCAGGACCGCTTTTTTAATATGAAAACTTAAACTATCCATTACTAAGATGAATAGAAGAGGGGAGAGTGAAAATCCATGTCGAAGACCCCTGCCAGCATGGAAAAACTTTGATGGATACCCATTAATGATAATAGCGTAGTTGACATTATCCACACAAGCCATAATCCAATTAACACATCTGGGTTGCAATACAATATTGATAAGGACAAGCCGGAGAAAGCCTCAATCCAGGTAGTCATGTGCCTTCTGGAGATCAATCCGTAGAATAGCAAGCATCAAGATGCCTGGTGTGAATGAAGTGCATGCCTTCTTTTGCATTTTCCACAGCGTCATGGATGAGTCTATCCGGGAGAAATCCATGCTATTCAGGGGTGATATAGCGAGAGAGTGTTCTGCGCATGCGGCCAACAATGGTCTTGGATATAATTTTGTAGATGACATTGCATAAAGAAATAGGCATGTATTCAAAGAAACCCTTTGTAGTGTTGTTCTTAGGTATGAGGGCGATATATGTAGAAGTGACATGGTGATGAATGAAGCCTAAGGTCATAGATTCCTCAACCATGCCCATAAGATCTCCTTTGAGGAGTTCAAAAAACTGGGTGAAAATTTCAATCGTCCATCCATCAGGACTAGGGCTTCTGTCACCCTTAAATGACTTGAGAATGCCCAGTAGTTCATCTTTAGTGAATTCCTTATAGAAATCATCATTTTTATCCACATCATACATAATCAGATAAGGATCAGTCCCCCATACTAGGTCCTCAGCAGTAATATTTTCATTATTTCCATATGCCTTTTGGAAATATTGTACAACAACATTGTTGATCCCTTCTTGTGACCAGTGAATATGTCCATCAACATCCTTAATCTCCCATATGGTGTTTATATTATGACGATGATTAGAATATCGGTGAAAAGTTTTGGTGTTGCAATCACCTTCCTTCAACCATATCGCCATGCTCTTCAATATCCATGAGGATTCCTCAATAGAAAGGAGATTCTTCTTTCTGAGTTCCAGTGAATGAATATGGGACCGAATATCAGCAGAAAGACAATGGGTGGACATGGTGGGCATAATGGAATCCAGTTTATTTTGTATATCAATGAGCTCCTTTCTATTATCCCTGATCTTATGTTTCTGCCAGTGTTTGACGTTCCCCCGAAGGGAGTCAAGTTTATCAACAATGTTGACCATGGGGGAGTTGCCTATTACACAAAGTCGACCACAAGTTTCCAGCACAAGTTTGTTAAAATCAGGATCCTCCAACACAAATCTATTGAATTTGAAAGGGATGCCCGTGCGAATATCCATTTTCCTCCATTGTAGAGTGATAGGTCTATGATTTGATATATGATTGCTAATGAAGTTAGCACAGACATCCCCCAGACGGCCTAGCAACTCTTCATGGATCAGAAAGAGATCCAGTCTCTTAGCAACATATGTCATGCCAGTGCGGCCATTGTTCCAAGTAGGGGCAATTTTAGTAGGGCAAATATCCACAAAGTTATGCGTGAAGATAGCATCTTATATCTTCCCAGCTAGGGGGTCTACTTTCCTTGAGCAATCCCAAACTTCATCCAGACTGATAGTGCAATTTAGGTCCCCTGCGATGATGAGTGAATCTAGGTCCATCATGCTAGAAGATTAAAAATGATCCCAGAAGATGCATCTATCTCTGTATGGTGCATATATGTTGAGGATGTGCACACGGCCAGGCAGGCCACGAATGTTGCCTTCCAACAATATACCCGCAAAACACTTATAGGCCTTTATATTGATCTAGTTAGGGTCCCATAATGCCACCAATCCACCAGAGAGACCCGTAGCAGCAGTAGCAGATATATACCAGTTTAGAAACATTTTCCAAAAGTATTGGATAGTGTGAGGAACGTTATGCATGGTTTCTTGAATGAGGATAATGAAGGGATGCAGAGAAGTTAACAGATGTTTGAGACACAAGTATTTAGGGGCGGCCCTCAGACCCCAGATATTTAGGGAAATAATGCACATCATGGGAGATATTTCTCGGGTAGTTGTGCTCTAAGGGCCCGTGAGGGGGAGATGTCAGCAATGGGAATATCAACCAGAAAACGATCCATGTGGGAGGAAAATGGGTTTGTCTTGGGGCGTCCCCGAAAATGATGACTACCTCAGTTTTGTTTCCTTCGCACAGTAATGTTGCTCGCCGAGGTAGGGCTAATGTGGGGAGAGGAAGGACCCCACGGTTTATGGATAGTGAGGGTACGAAGGTCTAAAGTCTTTCTTTGTAATAGGAAGTCCAAATCACTCTCGACAGAATTTGTAGGCGAGGCAGTAAGCGAATTTGGGGGTGTAATGTTGAGACAAGGACATTTGTCCTTTCACTAACGACGGACTGGTATCAGAGGAGCTACATATGAGATGTGCAAAGTGGAAGGTATGTCGTGATATGGGTGTGGAGTGGAAAAGGGGGCAGGAATATCTTGAAAGGGATTCGGTTCTGGTGGCGGATGACATATGAAAGGGGGAGGACTGTCAGATAGTGGGAAGTCTGATTTTGGAGAGGCACTCGGGGAAGACGGAATTGAGATGGGTGATGAAACGATAGAACCAAAAGCATGTGGATTATTGGAGTTTTTCTCCTATGGCATACCTGGATGCTGTGTATGTTTCATATGTGGCGCAGCTTGATGACCATTGTGGCTCGTTTGACCCATGTCAGAGTGGGACATTGTGGCACCATTATAACATCTCCTGCCATGAAGGCATCCACCTGGTCGAAGAGGGCACTGAACCCGCAGATGATCCATCCTATGACAGAAAGAACATCGAAAGGGAACCCCCAGTAGTCCAACCTTTGTTGAAGATAAGTGTCACCCCAATGAAGTTCAATGTGATAAGGAAACCCTCCACGATAATCTTTCTTGATGAGAATCCAAACAACTATCTTGTCTTGTGCCCCTAGACAACGTGGGTTAACATAAATAAGTTTGTCGATGGCATTGCCAATATCAGTTAAAGCCTATTTGGTCCATAATTCAAGTGGCAGGCTTGGAAATTTGACCCATACCAGTTTGTTTGTGGGCGTATTGTGTGGAAGATTATACCCTAAGTACCATTTATGAAGGGCGAGGAAGCTTTTTCCATGAATCCACGGTATGGATTTGATTTTCTCCAAGTCCTTGTGATTGAGAAAAAGAAATTTGTACCAGCCCTTCAATAGTCTCACAACCGTTGGCAAGTACCTGAGCATATTCTTCCATTTCTTGTCAATCCATTTACGCATCTCAGAATCCTCCATCTCCAAGAAATACCACCTGCCAATGAGGGCACGTTTCTGGAGACTATTAATACGATCCACTAGAGTATCGTTGTCCAAAGCCAGAGCCGGAGGTGGTGGAGTGGTTTTAACAGAGTGGTGTTTAGATCGACGTTGTTGAAGAGCATGCTCACCACCTTACTGCACATGTGGCCCATGTGCGACATCTGGCACCATGTCGGCTCTGAGAATAGTACACCATGCATCAAGGGAACGAGGGCTACTTTGATGGATGTGGTCAGAACAACCAATACACCGTGATTCAACTTCCATGGTGGCACAGATAAGAGCCAAGCTGGCAGACACGTTAGAAACATAGTCCACCATGGGATGGAAGTTTAAGGGCAGTTTGGTGAAAAAGTATGGTACTCTTGACAAAGTAATAAAGGTAGGCAGAGTGGTAGAGGATGAAAAAAGGTTTCTCAGACACGAAATCAATGCCCACCCAGCTTTGGGATCACCAATCCACAAAAACCAAGATGATAGTGAGCGTGTGAGGAATAAAATATCATGTACTGGGAGGTCGGACACTAGCAAGTGGACAGTCCAAAATGGGAATATGATGTGATACTGAAAGAAGGAATTTTAATCCAGATTTGGAATGATGTGAAGTTAATGATCACATGGAAAAGCGTCTGGATGACGCGTTTTCTTAAAACATGGAGGTGTCAGTTTATGCAAGTGCCACCCACTAGTCAGGAAATATAAACAATCTCCCAGAAAGATAAATCGGCCGATGGAAAATTGAATGCCGAAGAAACAAGCAGTAGCACCGAAGGTGACGAGCCATGAAGAAAAATAACTAGACAATGATGGAGGTTCACCCAAGCATCAAATGAAAATTCATAGAGACAGAGGAATCAGGAGCCAAATAGACAAGATAGGAAAGTGTTCCTAATAGGAAAATGTCCAATGAAATCAGAATTATGGAAGTAAAAACCAGAGTGTGCAATAAAATGTGATGAAACTCGAGAATGGTTTTAGAAACCAAAATCACAGCAGCAACAGTAATACCCCATGCAATTTACCCAAAGATTTCAAATCCGAAACCCGCACTGCTTGCATGGTCTAGTAATGACTATGTGGTTTGATAATTGGAGCCACAACGAAATTTGTGTATTAAACTAGAAGGTGGTAAACCAGAGAGAAGAAAATGCAGAGTAATAGTCCCTAATGGTTTCAAACCCCCATGACATAAAGAATTGTTGTGAAGGCTTTTAAATAGAGGAAAAACTAGTCTATGAATTAATTTAGAGTTATAAAACTAAGATGAGATGTGAACATTAACCCAGTAATCGGTAAACATTTACCTAGTGAGCAATATGGCAAACATATGTTTTTCACATAAAGGTGCATTTATAGAACAAATGAGGCATACCTGGTGATATAAACGAGTTCTCATGTAGACGCAGCACCATTTCAGGAGGACAAAGATATACATCCACCCAAGAAAACTTGTGAAGAAGAGAAAAAAGAGCAATTGGTTGAATTATTGTGAAATCATAGTGACACTTTTGCTTGGACTTATTCATACATGAAGGGGATCCATCCTAAATTATGTACACATCACATTCACACAATGTAAGGATCTTAATGCATTCGACAACCACAATGTAGGATGAACCTCGTGCTAAAAGAAATAGTAAAATAGGAGCTACAAAAGTTGCTTACAACTAATTTTATCTACCCAATTTCTAATAACCAATGTGTTTCCCCTCTTATTATGGTCCCAAAAAAGAATGTCAAGTGGAGGATCTGTGTGTACTATAGAGAAATCAATAAGACAACACATAAGGATTGTTTCCATCTGCCATTCATCAAGCAAGTCCTGGATACGCTCACAAGGAAGAAGTACTTTTCTTTCCTTGATGTATTTAATGGTTACAATTAAATCCAAGTCACTCCTAAGGACCATGACAAAAGAAATTCACATATCCATAAGGGACATTCGTTTATTGTATCTTGCCATTTGGATTATGCAATGCCCTAGCCACCTTTCAGAGAGAAATAATAGGGATATCTTCTCAAATTGCGCATGATTTTGTGGAGATTTACATGGATGATTATACCAGTTATGGAAATGACTTTGATGAAGCCCTTTATAACCTAGAGAAAACATTAATAATGTGTAAGGAAAATAATGTTGTTCTTAGTGATGAGAAGTGTAAGATAATGTTAACAGACAACATTGTATTAAAGCATCATATATCGACTAAAGGCATCCAAGTGTATCCCATGAAGATTAAAGTAATACTTAACCTGCACGTTCCATGATCAGAAAGAGAAGTATAAAGTTTCCTAGGTCATGATGGTCATTATCTTCACTTTACTAAAGATTTTTTATAGATATCTCATCCATTATTTTATTTACTTAAAAAAAGTGTTGAGTTTTTGTGGAAAAGTAACTATCAACATGCATTTTAGGAACTAAATGACAAAGTGTTGCAAACTCCTATTCTTAGACGACCCAATCGATCCCTCCACTTTCACATATTTATAGACACATTGGATATTTCCATTGGAGTTGTATTTAGGGAAATGTTGTTGGCCACAACCCACACACCACCACCCCCCTCCGGCCACCCCCAAAATAATTTTTCACAAGAAATAATAATGGGGACCCTCCATTTTGACTTTAGATAACTCCATTATTTTTTGGCATTTTCGGTGACCTATGATCCCTTTGGTTTTTAGTGCTTGGCTTCGTAACTTTGATCATGTATAATGGTGTGATTATTATTTTCCTTACATCTTGCATTTGTGATGGCACTTCTTAGTGGCCACAAGAAGGCGATATGACACCTTTAGTAGTCACATCACCTCACCTTTCACATTTGGTCACATTGGTTATATGTCTCCTCCATTTCGCTCGACACCTACACTAAGAAAAGTAGATTATTAATAAATACATTGTAAAATAATACTTTAAATATTGTATGATATTATAAAATATGTATAACGTATAAAATAAAATATACTATTAATATGTTGCAAATTTTTGCATGTTTAAATTTAATAGGTTTGTGGCTAGTTTTTTTTGTTGCAGGTTCGAGGATTACAACCATGGGAGAGACATAATTCCTATGTGGTTGTGATAAATTCAACAACGACGGAATTGATCAATTAGGCATAAACAAAAATAGATCAACAAAATTTCTGGAAAAAGTAAATGAATAGCCCAGCATTATGAATTCTCCAGATAACGAGTCTAATAATGGTTTTTTCCAAACTTTCTTTCTCAATAATGATCTCACAATTTAGCGGGCCAATAGGCCAACCTGGCTTATACATTGTATATATTTTTTCTATGAATAATTAGAGTATACCTGTCTAGTATACTGTAAAGATTTATTACAGGAAAATTGCGATTTTTCCGGGGAAAAAATTTGCCACGAAACTACTAATTAGAATTTCATAATAATTTGTAAAGTTTTTTGGATTCCATTTCAGTTAATACCTTGTTTTCCTGTATAGATGGTTGAAATTCCACTGATGAAAATCAGATCATGATCATCATGGGGCCTGAATCTAGAATTGAAATCTCGGGTCTTGGAATTGTAGAATTACACGAAAAATGGCTAGCGTTGTTTTGAAAGGCACGATGTTGGAGACATGTCAAAGTGCTTGTTACTAAGTCCATGAAAACAAATCGAGATATGGCTAATCGAGATTTGTATAATTTTCATTTATTTTAATACATAACATTATAGAGCTATCTTAAAGATAATTAGAAATAATGAGGCTAAATTTAGTAGATAAACTATAATAACTAGATTTAAACTTTAGTAGGATATTAATATCACCTTAGGACTAACATTTTGCTATTATAATAATAAAATAGATAATATAGAAGTGATGATAAAATTATAGATTAGATTATTAACTTTATATCATATCTTATATTTAGGTAATATTAACCTAACCCTAGGATATATCAACATTAGAATATTTATAGTAACATAGACTAATATCTAACATAACTTTAACACATAGATTAGAATAATACATCTAGGCTAGGCTAACACTTAGATTGACATAAGTTAACCCTATGTGTGGTTTAGCTAAGCCACTAATTCAGCTTAAGGATTTACTTCTTTGCAAGAGCTTTGCAAAAAGGTACATCCAATATTTCTCTTCCTATTAGTAAGAAATAGAAACGCCACAAATTAGCAAGAAGGGAGAGAGGGTAACCACACCTAATTGAACCAGTCGAAACCACCAACAGAAATGGAAAATGTTCTGATTCAGGAACCTGACTAGGTGGTTTCCCTTACATGTTGACGAGGACATTTTTTTCCCATCAACATTTTTGGCACTAGAAGGAGGGCATGAACTAGTTTGTCTGTGTAGAGTCTTGTTTAACATTTTTAACTAGCCATGGCTCCTATATGTATTCCTACTTTGGTTCACGCTTTTAGCTCATGCAAGCCTACCAGAGGCATACCCAAGTGACAACTTGAATCCATATCTAAATTGCAAGATGATGATGATAGTTTCCTTTATGCTTTGAAACATGTTGATCAATTTATATATAAATGCAAATGTTTTAACATCACTAAAGACAATGAAATTTGCGGGTTATTCACTCTCATGCTTGAAGGAAGGATTCGAAAGTGGTACAAGATACTATCAGCTAAGTGAATTCACTCTTGGAACCACTTCATTCAAGTCTTTTTTTTCTCTCATCAAAATTATAGTTATGAGAAATTGTGCTTAGAATTTGATAATTTGACAATTTACGAAGATGAAATTGTTAGCGAATTTTCAGATAGGTTCATGTTATTTTTCTACAGATTTCGTCATGATGTCTTAGCCCCTAAACAAGTTTTAATTGAGAAATTCACCTCCATTATTCAAGAATATAATGTAAGAACTTATAAGGAACATAAAGAAGAATCACAATTAGTAAATATTGATCCTAAAGTTACTTCTATTGGGCACTCAAATGAAAATAATCATATCCGTCAACCATCAATATCATGAGAAAATATTACATTTGAAAGTGTTTCTACTATATATATCCTTATGTTTGTGAGGCAAGTTCATTAGAATTAAATTATACACAACATCAAGATTTAACAAATAATCATGATGATAATTCTTCTTCTAGAAATAAGTTAGAATCTATTTTGAGCTTAGATCATTTGATTCATTTTCTAAGTACAAACTTGCTTCCTTCTATTCCAATTTGGATCATCAACCCTCACTACAACTTTTCGATATTAATCATGGAAATTTGAAATATGATACTTGTTATGTTAAAGGTTTGTTGAAATCATCTAATGGCCCTCTTGCTTTTGGAGATAATCATGGTTTTTCCAATTGCCTTGATTCTCATGTACATATAATAGATAACTTTAAGAATCCTTCTTCTTTTTCTCTTTCTTATAAAGATTAATATCTCATACAGGAAAAGCATGGTTCTTTTAAACTTTTGAGGACAACTAACTCTCATTTTTTTAGTCTTATACGGTCTTCAAAAGAAAGCTCTTATCATATTCTTAAAGGCGACATTTCTAACTCTTTAGCTTGTACATATTTTGATAGATTTTATTTAGAATTTGAGGATTCTTATAATAGAAGGTTTTCTAGTTATAGATTCCTTTTGTCTTTATTGTTAGGAATTAATATACATATTGACTTCAACATTTTTATACATATACTAGTATTTTCCTCATCACTCATACTAATTTATGTAATGAATCTTTCTGTGGGGAATAAAGAGCTTGCTTGGTTGCATTGGAAATATGAATATACATAGTCATACTTTCCTCATAAATTTAGAGTAGAAATAGATTTAGCTTAGTTTAGTTTGATTTTATTTTTCTAAAATAAAGCAATTATGGTGTTTTTATGAATATGAATGATTGCTTCAGAATTGCTTCAGTTACCATCTTGCTTATAATGGGTTATTATTTGTCAAACCTTTTATTTGATCATTATTATTAAATGGAAAAACTCATATGATAAGATGTTAACTTGAATATATTTCTCATCCTTATTTTGTGTAAACATAATTGCATCGTGACTAGATTTTACATTTTAAACAAGGGCTTAATTAATAAAAAGGCTTACAAGACAAAATTTGAAATCTTGGCATATAATATTATTTATGTATTTTATCCGTATGCCAAGTTTTTTATTTTGCCTTGTGAATAATCCATGTAGTGGTTTTCTTAGCATTTATACTTAATAATTTGATGATGTTCAACATATGCAAACTTGGAGGAAAATGTAATTTGTTTTTCCTATTTTTATATACTCTTCATGAGAGGATGACAAGATCTATAAGGTAAAGTTGTATTCTTCTAGGTATGTGTACATGTTGATCTCCATTTACCATTAGTTCCATTTTTTATTTTCTCTTTTATTTATATTGTATCTCTTATTTTTCTTTTCTTTTTCTTTTACATGTTTTCATTGATTCGAGAATTTGGTTTTGCTAGCAAAAGAAGTTGTTAAGAACAATCATCTTAACACATTCAAGGAATTTCCTTTTCTCTTTGAAATTTTGCATACATTCTATTGAAACTGATTGTTGGTCTTATTCTTAAAAAGTTGATTTTTAAAAGACTTGAAAATTATTTTTTAAGCATGATTCGCAAAAGAAATAAATTCCTACTAAAGCATACAAATATAATCCTTAAATATACAAATATGCTTTAAAATAAGGAGCTTTATTAACAAATTGCTTTACAAGATAAAATCTATAGTTTAACATAAACATCATTTCATTTATATGTTTTATGTTATCTTGTAAGATTTATCTCAGAGCTCATTCTCTCGATATCTTTCCTCCTTATTTTTTAGAATTTATTTCAATTTGGTTTGACTTTGTTTTCATTTTACTCTCTATAAAATGGGGAAATACTTTTTGATTTCAACTTGGCTTAATCATTAGATAAGTGGTTTTATGCTCTATTTATAAACAAAACCATATCTTTAAGGAACTTTCCCTTTTAATATGATGTGGTTATGCTCTCTTTCAATTATCCTAAACAATAAAGTCCCTGGTTTTGATTCTACGTGTTTAAATCAACCATCATTATTTAATGGACTATTTTTTTTTATCCCCGTTTTCATGAAAGAAAAATATATTTATCAGCAGTTAATTAAGGTAATTAGGTCTTGGAGATCAAGTCTAATCAAGTAAATATTACCTACCTTAAAACGTTTTAGGTCATCCCTCACTCTTAGGAGCAATCTGCCACCCCATCTATTAAGTAATCTCTATGAGATTAACAATAACCATCATTAAACCTAAAAAAAAATGTTCAATTGAAGGATAGGAGGTCTCATCACAAGTTGAACTACCATGATCATAGGTTTTAACATCTTGACATTACCATTATTGGTCTCCAAGCCAAGGTAATGGCTTTTGACCACAAGGTTGAAGGACAAGAGGTCTCATGACGAGTTGACTTATTCACTATGTCAGATATCGTGAATAGCATTGTCATCAACTAGTTACCAAGCTAGGACAATGATCTTCTGTTGATACCCAAATAAGAAAAAGATGATCTTTTGCAATTATGTATTTATTCCTAATATATGGGACATTGGCATCTAAAATGGTTAAAAGGCATACTTGTTGAGGCTATAGACACCTATTGGCAGTAGTGGTCATGCCTATGGTATGGAAGCTAATTTGACACTATGACTTACTTGATTACCTTGTTTACCTTTGAAACTGATGGCCAACAAGGTTGATTGTTGCATATACAATTTGCTTGAATACATTAAATTCATGTGGTAAATTTTTATAAGTTCATGAATAATGATGGATATGATTTTTTTTATTAACGATGCATCATAGGGATGAAACTGCTAGGATACCTTAATTTGGCATTTTTAATCATCTAACTATAATTCATCCATTTTTACAGGTTTGATATCTTTAAACTAGAGATAATTGTTTCTTTTGATTAAGTCATCATTGTTGTTGGCAACAACCCCCCCATAATTTTTCACAGGAAATAATAATGGGGGCCCTTCATTTTTACTTTAGATAACTTCATTCTTTATTTGCGTTTTGGGTGACTTATATCCCTTTGGTTTTTAATGCTTGACTTTGGAACTTTGATCATGTATGATCATTGTGATTATTATTTTCCTTACCTCTTGCATTTCTGATGGCACTTCTTAGTGGCCACAAGAAGGCGATATGGCAACTCTAGTAGTCACATCACCTCACCTTTCACATTTGGTCACATTGGTTGTATATCTCCTCCATTTGACTTTACACCTACACTAAAAAAATAGATTATTAAGAAATACATTGCAAAATAATACTTTAAATATTGTATGATATTGTAAAATGTGTATAACCTATAAACTAAAATATATTATTAATGTATTGCAAAACCTAATTAAAATATGATATATTACAACACATTAAAAATATATAAATTTCATATTGTAAAAATAATTTCACTTAGTAGCAATATAAACATTGTAAATAATACAATGTTATATTATATTAACATGTAATATATCAACATGTAATATATCATGTATATATAAAACATTATATGAACACCAAAAATCACATTGAATATATAAAATCATATATGTTTTATATAAAGGGCACATGGAGAAAAACAATGAATGGACAAATAAAATATTTTGGAAGACCATATTGAAATATAACTTTACCAAATGATAATTTTATTGTTTAGGGTTGGGGGTTTGGGGAGGAAAAAAACGGTTGCGAAAACTGGCCTAGGGTTTAACGCCTCAGCCCTGCCAAACCAGAGACATCTCTGGCAGCACAGAACAACAGATTGGCTAACCTTCTCTGCAGAGGGCGCAGAATGACCCGACAAATGATCAGCGGGGGGTCCACAGGGACCCCATCCTTCAAGCAAATCGTCATGCACAAGCAGAAAGCAAAGGAAGGACTAAAAATCTCAGGATATGGTGAAAGCAAAGACTCCAGCGGCACCAGCACCGATAAGGAGCAGAAAATGCCAGCAGAAACCAGAGGCGGCTCCAAAAAGAAAGATAAAGCAAGTAATGAAAAGGAAGATAGAAACCACAACGCAGAGACAGACCGAAGGATCGCAGGATCAATGAATCCCAAACTGAAGAAGAAGAGGAGCAAGATGAAGAAAGGAAAAAGAGAGAAGAGAAGGACAAGGAACCATCCTCCACTCCTCGCACCAACAAAGCAACACAAGGAGCTTGCAAACCAAAGAAAAAAGAAGCCCTCAGAGTTGTATGCACAGATCCGGAGATTCAAGCCCACCGCGAGCATATGTCAGAACATGCAGTCATCTGCAAGTTCATGGGACTGTGGCCAACGGAGCGCGCCCTCTGTCAATGGATCAAACAACAATGGAGACCCAAAGGTGATATCAATCTACACCTAGGAGAAAAAGGTTTCTTTACTGTTGTCTTTACAAACCTAGAAGATAAGGATAGTGTTTTTGATAGGGGTCCATATTTTTTTGCTTCTGCAGGTCTCTACATGAGACCCTGGAAACCAAATTTTTTCCCAAAAAAAGAGACCTTCACTCAAGTTCCAGTATGGATCTGTCTTTTCTCCCTCCCCATAGACTATTGGGGCATAGCAACCCTCAAACAAATTGGAGATAAGTTTGGAACCTTTATTAAAGCCTCTGAAGCCACTATACAGCGTAGATACACCTCATGTGCCAGAATATATGTGGAATTGGACGTTTCAGGAGCCCTGCATGAAGGCATATGGCTGGAGTTTAGGGATGAAGACTACTTCCAAGCCATTGACTATGAAAAAATCCCATTCCGGTGCAGAAAGTGTCATGAACATGGTCACCTAGTAAGAGGTTGTCCTCTAAAAAGAACTGAAGAAGCTCTCAAAGCCATGCCAGAAGCACAGAGCACGAAAATCTTTACTAGGCCAAAAGCAAGACAGAGAGCCAACAGAAGAAGATCAAATAGAACAGGGGCAGCACTAAGAAACACCCTCAACACTTTCAGTGTACTAAAAACAGACACAGACACTGAAGAGACAAATGTGGAAGAGCGGAGAACAGAGGAGCAAAAACACTAGCCAAACCACAACTGGAAAGAAAAGGATGAAGGTCCACTCAGTTCCAAGGCCCACAGGCAAGAGCATGAAGGTACCCAAGACGAAGACACGGAAATTCTAACCAGTGATGGGGGAAGTGACGAGATGGAGCTAAACGAGGCCTTAGAGAAGGCAGGTGTAAATCTTCCAGTAATAGAGGAAAACTGGAAAGCTAAAGGAATAGAAAATGTCCCAGAAGAAGAATTAAGAAAGATCAGCGATCTATTCACAGCAAGACAGAAGGTGGAACTAGACAGGCAAAATAGAATATTGAGCATTGCAACAGGCACAGGAAACCACTCTAAAAATATCTCCCTCAATCCATTTGGCTTCAAGCAAAAAAATAAAAGGGGAAGAAGAACAAACAGTGAGGTGCTACATGATCTAGGGATTCTAATGCTGAACTCAGGTAAAATGAAGGCACTCAATGCCTTCCCATCTTACCATTAACAAGCTTGGTTATCAATGAAAATAATCTCATGGAATGCAAGAGGGCTCAATAGCCTAGCAAAGAAAAGACTTCTCCTCAGGAAGTTCCAAAAAGAAAAGCCAGACATTATGTTCATTCAAGAAACAAAATGTGCCACTTCTCACATGGCAAACATCAGCAAAAAATTGGGCAAGCCTCTCGACTTCATAGAAGTAGCCAGTCAAAGATGGGAGGGAGGTATCACCACCCTCTGGGATACTAGAGTAATAAGTGTCCTTTCAATGGAGGCCACCAGATCTTACATTGCCACGGAGATTCAAGTTATAGGTAACTCTGAAACCTATCTATGTATAAATGTTTATAGCCCTCAACGATTAGAAGAAAAATTTCAATTCCTCAATTCACTTATGAATCTTAAACTAAGATATATCACCTCGAAGATCATTATGGGAGGTGATTTCAACATGATAACCTCCCTCCTGGAGAAAAAAGGAGGAATACGAAGGCTAAACAGGGATGTAGAGCTCTTTGCAGAATTTATTGAAAAAGCAAAACTAGTGGACGTCCAGCCAAAATCCAGCTCCTTCACCTGGAACAATAGACGAGGGGGAGAGAAACTCATAGCTTCTCGCTTGGATAGATTTATCATTTCAGAAAGCATCATTCTAGAAAGCATCACCATGAATTCTGACATTCTCCCTAGTGGAGGACCGGATCACTGGCCCATCTCTCTATATGCTGCCTTCCTCAGCACTCCTAGAAACAAGCCATTCCGTTTCGAAAAGTTCTGGTTACAACACCCTAACTTTGTTAAAATGTTGGAGAAGTGGTGGTGTGAACCACTAAACATCCAAGGAACCAGAATGTTCAAGCTCCAAAGTAAACTAAAACACATCAAAAGCAAAATCAAGTAATGGAATGCCACGGAATTCGGAAACATCTTCTAGGAAAAATCCATAATAGAGAGTAAGCTCGAACAAATTCACAAAAGTTGGACCTTTGGCAGTATTAGTGAAGTATCCAAAGATCTTGAAAAAGATCTGATGATTCAATGGCAACTCAGATGTCAACAGGAAGAAACACTCTGGAAACAGAAATTCAGAGTGCAGTGGCTTAAAGAAGGAGAGAAAAACACAAAGTTCTTTCACAGGTCCACTCTAGATTACAGAAGTGCAAATAAAATCCTCAATATCAAAAATGCAGAAGGAGAAACTCTGCAAAATCATAAGGAAATTTCCTCTCTACTCACCAGGCATTTCAAACACATAGCGCAGGAGACGCAAGATGAAAGAACAGAGGCAATAGCCTCTCTAACGCAGGCCATTCCTAGCGTCATAACTAAAGAGAAAAATCTTGCTCTTATCAGAGAGATCTCAATGGAGGAAGTGGAGGAGGCCGTCAAAAGCATGCCAAATGACAAGGCTCCCGGACCAGATGGCTTCACCATTAACTTCTACAAGGCGTGTTGGCCCACCATCAAAACAGAGATCTGGGAAGTGGTTGAAGATTCAAGACGCTCTGGCACCATTCTTAAATCGCTCAACTCTACCTTCCTGGCCCTAGTCCCAAAGGAAGAGAATGCCAACACTCCTGAGAAGTTTAGACCAATAGCACTTTGTAATGTGATTTACAATATCATTTCCAAGGTTATAGCGAACAGACTTAAGCCTATTCTACCCAATCTCATTTCGGAAGAACAGTCCGGATACGTGGAGGGCAGACAAATTCTGGACAACATCCTCTTAGCACAAGAGATGGTGCACACTCTCCAGACCAGGAAGAAAGCAGGAATGTTAATGCAACTAGATCTCTCCAAAGCATTTGATAAAGTCAATTGGCAATATCTGGAAGCTGTTCTCACAGCCTTTGGCTTTGAACATCAGTGGATCAAATGGATTTTGGCTTTAATCAAATCCACCACTTTCTCCATCTTAGTCAATGGATCACCCTCAGAACCCTTCTCCCCCACCTGGGGTATCAGGCGGGGAGACCCTCTCTCCCCTTTCCTTTTCGTGATCCTCATGGAAGGTTTAAGTCGACTCATCCGTAAAGAAAAAGCAGAAGGCAATCTTAAAGGGCTTCATCCCCTGCATTCTATCCCAGCAACTACGCACCAGCAGTTCATGGATGACACAATGTTGCACGGCACCCCCATGGTGAAAGAAGCCATGGCTTACAAAAATATCCTAAGCCTATTCAGCAAAGCGTCAGGTATGGAAATTAACCACGCTAAATCTACAATTTTTTTCTTTAATACTCATCTTGCAATTCAGAAACATCTTTCAAACATTCTTGGATTTAAACAGGGCAATCTACCCTCCAAGTACCTGGGCGCCCTGCTAACGTCAAAACCCTGGCAAAAGCATCACTGGGAAAAAATTCTAGCAAAATTGGAGAACAAACGCAAACACTAGACCCACAGAGCCCTCAACTTTGTGGGCAGATTAGTCCTAACTAAGGCAATCCTTCAAGCTATCCCTCAGTACATGCTCTCAATCCTACCTGCCCCTCAAGGCGTCCTTCACAAGATAAGAACCATCCAGAGATCATTTTTATGGAAAGGCAATTCGGACAAAAACAAATGGGCTTTGGTGGCCTGGAATAAACTATGTAAATCAAAAACAACAGGAGGCCTACATTTAATAGATCCCCACACCACCAACATGATTTGTGGAGCCAAGCTATGGTGGCGCTGGCTTAAAGAACCCACCCTTCCTTGGGCAAGGCACTGGAAGGAGAAATACACTCCAAATTGCAGTGAGAAGGATCTAATTAGGTTACAGGAAGTGTCGGAAGGGTCCCCCATTTGGAATCTAGCTAGGCGCAACCGAAGTATAATTCAAGACCACAGCTTCTGGGAAATCCGCAACGGGGAAACAACGTTCTTCTAGGAGGACGCTTGGCAGCAATTACCTCGCCTCGCAACTCCAGAATTGGAGAATTACAAAAGGGAAGCTCAGAACAGGGGCAATTATAAAGTTCATCAGTACTGGAGCCATTATAGCAATGGGCAGGAGTGGAGGAACTGGTTACCCCCTAACACGAACAACACAACAGCAGAAAATGACAACATACAGAACCTGCTAAGCACCCTAAACAAAAGAAAAATAAGAACCTCCACCGAAAAGGACAAGCTAAGATGGGGAATGAAGGGCAACGACAATTTCACCTTGAAAGAAGCAAGAGAGCAGCTGGAGCACAATGAACACGGGGAGACCATGCCCTGGAGCATTAAGGTATGGGATGGCCTTTTTTGGCCTAAAATAAATACCTTCCTTTGGCTCCTCATGCAAGGCAAAACCCTAACCTGGGAAAACTTATGAAAAAAAAGGATTCTCGGGTCCTTCCATATGTCCTCTTTGCAGAACAGCCGAAGAAACAATCAATCACATGTTCAATTCATGCGAATGGGCAGAGTACCTATGGAATTGGATAGAAAATACCATGCAGCAACAAAATAGGGACAAAAAATCCATCCAGAATACAATTATGCAGTGGCCTCGCAACTACTCAAACAATCTCAAAGTAAACAGCGTTTGGAAAGTCATACCAGGATTCTTAACCTGGACCATTTGGAAGGAAAGGAACAGGCGCATCTTCCAGAATGAGCAGAGAAATCTCGAGTTTTCACAACTTACCTTAATCAAAAATATCGGCCAACTAATCCTGGCAAAATGTGGTGCAGCTCCCGACAGCAATCACTCACCCAGAGACCAACACATTTTGAGAAGCTTCAAGCTGGAGAATGGGCATAGCATATCAACAGCAAGCAGCCAACAAGAACCTCGAGCAGGACCGCTTGGATGGCACAAGCCCCCGGTGGGCTTCCTTAAGGTAAACTTTGATGGCGCCTCCAGGGGTAACCCCGGTCTAGCAGGCATAGGAGGAGTCATCAGAAACCACAAAGGGGAAATTCTCTACATCTACAGTCAGGCTCTAGGAGAAGGCACAAACAACGAAATGGAATTCGCAGCTCTAGAAAAAGGCTTAAGAATTCTAAGATCGAACCGAATCGCTAATGTAGTAATAGAAGGAGACTCAGAGGTTGCCATCACCGTGGCCAGGAAAATCTACAGTGGCACACCGACAAGCAGGGTGACGAAGCATTGGCGTTTAGCACAGGTAACCGATAACATTGCCAAAATGCTCAACGAAATGAAAGGTCTCACCTTTCAGGCGATCCAGCGTAAGGGAAATACGGTCGCGGACCACCTGGAAAACTTCGGGATTGAGCACCCCAATGCTAAGTGGGACAGCTGGTGGAAAGACATCAACTGCCTAGACCTACAAGAGAAATGCATGCAGCTCGCTCGGATGGACATAACTCTGGCAGAAATGGGCGATGGTACGACGGCGGATTTAATGTTTCCTGTGATCAGTTATGTTGACTAAGCGATCCACTTTAAATCTGGCAAAAGCCAAAGGACAAACGACACAAGGCATATCAGTTAGTCGTAGAAGATCAAGAGATACGTACCACCCCATGATCCGCTTTGAAATCAGGCGCCGTAAGAAAGGAAGGACTCAGCACACCTGGCTGGCTCAGGACGAAGGAGGTGACAGTGATAGTAAAGGCCGACAATCATTCCAAGGTCCAACCATTCTCCCTTCACGCAGCAGTTATTTCGACCGGACAAGCAAGTGGCACATTCATCAGTTGCCACTCTCTGACCATCCCCCGACCATCGGTTATTTAACAACCATCCCGGCCTCAGAGGAAAGCATAGTTTAAACGCGTAGCAAGGCTAAGCTCGCTCCCGCTGCCAACTTAGTGCAGGTTATCTCCGTGGCAACAGGCTACGCTATGAAGGGAGAAAGCTGCCGCAACCAGTCGGCTATTAAAGATCTCCAACAGGCCAAAGCCATGTACGAGACCAGAACTTCCCAGAGGAACAAGCACAAGCTCAATGAACTGGAGAACAGCGTGAAGGAGGAGGAAACCCAAGTCTCTGACCAGCAGTTGGGAAAGGAAGTAAATTGGTTGTTGGACCCGGGAACCACCTTCACGCAGGCCACTCAGTTCATCCGGACCCAGGCGGAAGCGTGGCGAATGAAGACCCTACTTGCTAAAGTGCTGGAAGCCCAGGAAGAACAGGCCAAGCAAGTGAGGAACCTCAAAAGACAGATGGACGCTATGGAGCACGACCACATGGCAGTGGTGGAGAGCGTAGAATTTAAGCTTTCCTCGCTAGACCAGCAAGCAAACTATATCAGCAAGAAGCTCACCGTGTTAATTAAGCTCTTGCGGAACGTTGTTGGAACCGACGGCACTACTGTTGAGACTCAGTGAGGGGAAACCTCTGGCATCCAACCGGGAAACCCGCCCAAGCCAGGGCCTGCCAACCGTTGATGGAAGAATTCTCGGTCCTCTTTTTGTTTTTCGCTTCCTAAGCCTCTTCTTATGATTCTCCTGCTATGTCTTCTGTTAAAGGAATCAATTTTGATTTGGTATGATTTACTTCTCGGCCACCCTGCGAGGTGTGCCATGTTTAACGTTATAATTAGCCTATGTATCTCTTTACAAGTAGCCAGGCTAGCTGTTTAGCGGCCATAAATATGCTAAAGTAGAAGTTTTGTAACATATTTTCACTCTGTTAATACAAAAGCTTATTTACACAAAAAAAGAAATATAACTTTACCAAGCATTTCAATTTATGAAGAGGGTATAACATAAATTGATCTAGCAATTCATTTAGGTTGAAAATTTCAACGAAGGGCAAACCATATTTTGAACCCACACATTTACTTATGGATCTTTTCGAACTCCACTGATCATTTAAATCCTAATCAAATCATGGGAAATGTATGGAAGATAATTTCATGATAGAGAAAGGTATTGGGACTGATTAGCTTCGTAGTCATGGAGAGCCATTTTAATAACCAAAGGCCTCAAGCTTGAATGGACCAAGAGGATTGCTACGGAAATTTTTGCATGTTTGAATTTCATTGTTTTTTTTTTTTTTTGCAGGTTTGAGGATTTCAACCATGGGAGAGACACAATTCCTATGTGGTTGTGATAAATTTAATAACGTTAGAATTGATCAATTACGCATAAACAAATATAGATTAACGAAATATCTGGAAAAGATCAATGAATAGCCAAGCATTATGAATTCTCCAGATAACAAGTTTAATAATAGATTTTTTCCAAACTTTCCTTTTCCAAAATGATCTCACCATTTATAATTTTCCATGTAACCACTAGCTAGAATTTAATAATAATTTCTAAATTTTTTTAACTATTTAGCAAGCATTTGTTTGTATACACTTGTTTGAACAAAGATTAGGTCTTGAAATTATTTCCCTGGTCTATTACCTTTACCTGGTCACTTGACTCCAAAAGAGTGACAAAGGATTATCAGACAAAGTTGACTATTCTCGTGGATCGATGATTGTATTTTCTTCATAAGACCTTACTTTATTATGAAAATATGTGTACAGGAAGATGAGGTCTACAAAATACTTAAATATTTCCATGATGGCTTGTGTGGGGGGGCACTTTTCCGATAGAAGAATTAGGTACAAGGTATCCCTTTAGAGGTATTATTGTCCCTTTATTTCAAATATTCCAAGGAATGCATGAAGAGATGTGATAATTACTACTGCATGGGTAGACTTGTATAAATAGATGAGATGTCGATGCAACCCCAGTTGGTGTTGAAACCCTTTGATAAATGTATCATTGATTTTTTGGGGCCAATAAACCCACCTTCCCATCAGAACTCCCACATCCTAGTTTACATAGAATAGATGGAAGCTAAAGCATTCCTGATAGTAATTGAATAGGTAGTAATGGAATTTCTCCATGAAGAAATTTTCACTAGGTTAAAAATACCTCGAGAGACAGTAATTGATGGAGGAACTTAGTTTACTTCAAGGCTCTTTGAGGAATTAGTGAACACTCACAAGATCAATCCTAGGGTAATGACTTTGTATCTTCCACATGCCAATGGATAAGTGGAGGGGACTAACAAGATCCTTGATGCCATCATTATCAATATTGTCAATCTACACCCCAAGTACTAGGATGATCTACTCACCGAAGCATTATGTTCCTATAGAACAACCTAGAGAACTACTACTACATGTACTCCATATGAACTAGTGTACAAAAAGGGAGTGCTTTTTCCTACTAAAATAGAGATCTAGGCACTAAGGATAACAATACAACTTGGACTAGACCTATCATAAGCTCATAAAGAAAGTATCTTCAAAATGAATGAGTTAGATGAACTATGTCAGGTTGCCCTGCATCAGAAAATAGTGATACAACATCATAGGGCTAAGTGGCATGATAAGTTCCTCAAGAAAAAAAATTTCAAAGTTGGAGACTAGGCACTACTATTTCACTCCAAGTTTAAACACTTTAGATGGAAGTTCCACATCAGATGGCTTGTACCATACAAGATTGATACAATATATGATAAGAGAGCCATCAAGCTTCATATTATTGATGAAGAAAGGACTCCTCTAATGGTGAATGGACACAAGCTTCACCCGTACTGACTAACCCTTATCAAAAGAGACCTTTTTAGGGAAGATTGCTAATGGATGGCCTAATAGTGACCTAGAAATTGTCTAGAAAGGAGAAATATTTGTAATATGACTCATTGTTTCACCTTGATATATATAAATTAAGTTAAATTAAAAAAAAAAAAAAAGAGGGAAAAAAAACTCTTGTATGAAAACCCTTAGGGGTATACTTGAGTGCATGTCATGTGAAAAGTGATCTAGGCTAGTGCATGACATGTTTAAAGGAAAAAAAATAAAAAAAATAAAAGATAAAAAATAAAAAAAAATCAAAAATCAAAAGGGCACCTCATAGTTATCCTTATTCTTATACACCTATGCTTTTCATTTTTAGCTAGTAAAGTGACTTCTAGGATATCCAGGAGAGGACACTACCATTGTTGCAACTTCATTACATGCGCTAATTGTTGCAACTCTAAATTATGTCATTTCAACTTCATCATTGATGCAATTCGATTGTTATTTGCTATAACTCTACTCACCATTGTTATTGCAACTCTGAAACTATGTTGCTACAACTCCAAGACCCAACTCTAGTGCTACAATTTTGATAGTTAGAAAAGGTAACAACGCTTCCTGCGGTGACACCATGGTTGACTATTAACGTTGTTGTAATTATGGTTGAATATTGTTGCTACAACTCCACCAATGTCATTTCTACAACTTTTTCATATTGTTTCAACTCCGACATGTTGTTGCAACTCAACGCTCATGTTGCAACTCTTAAAAAAATGAATTCAAGCTATTTGTGGGATGAAAATATAGCACAATAAAGGTACAAGATAGAGTGACTTCTGGTAAGTTAGGATAGGCGTTTTTCCCAACCATTTGCAGAATGGATAGAAGTGGTTGGCATGATTCAACTTAACCCACATCATTACCGTTTTCACCACTAATGACATAATATCCCATCATGAAGTCTCTCCTTCCATAATTGGAAATCCCCACTGTGAACCATTCATTCCATGTGTAGCAATAGTAGTTTGAATTCTAAGGAAGAAAGGAAACTGTGGGAGGTTCCTTCATTCACGAAGGAATTACATCATCTCGTGAGTTAGGGTTGTTGCTACAAGTTTGTTATAGCGTTAACATTACTCTATTTCTAGAATCTTAACAGTTATGTTTTCCTGGATAGTTTGGATTACTTATTTTATACATTTGGTTGATGATTATGTTTGCAAGCAAGTGTGAGTTGATGGTTTGTAATTGAAGTCATTTCCATTGCATGTGGAATTACATATTAGATACAACAACCAAGATAACTCTTAACACTTGAGAAATTCACCTTTAAATGTTAATGTGATTTACTTTCCTACAACATAGATTATATTGTGTGCCTTTACATTATTGCAAGTGTGGATTGGATTGAAAGTGTGATTTAGATTACTTAGTGACTTGTAAAAACATATTTACATATTGAGCTACGACAATCATTTAGTTACTACAACTTCAAGACACATACGCAGTTGTACTAGCATATACAGTTCACAAGTTCACTTATGAACCGTAGGTTTACAATTAAATGAATAATATTTTGGTTGTCTCGTTAAGCAATTAGAAAGGTAATTAAAAGCCACTATCACATGCTTTATTTCACAAGTTGTCATTCTTGGTTTAAAAATTATTACCATCTATTCAATTACTCAAATTGATTGAATTTTCTTGTTCGTTATGGATAAAGATGATATAAGACTCGAAGTTACCATTGATTTCTAATTGTTGTAGCTTGAAGATTACAAGTTGATAGATGTTTTAGATGCAATTTTTTTAATGTGTAGAGAAAATCTTGATTTAAAGAGACCATATTTCAAGCCATAAATAAATGTGATTCTTTTGCATGTTGTTTGAGGCATTAAAATGCCATGTCTCGGATTTTCAAATTGTTGATAGTTAAATGGAAAGAAAAATATACATGAGTTATGTATTTCACTCAAACTCGAGGTCAATATAGTAACTTGTTTTTATTTTATAAATTACCTACATGAAATTTGGGATATGTCTATGAATGGAAATTCGATTTAGTTTTATATGCATGTGATGCATATTAAATTTTGGTGGTTAATATTGATTAACTTTAGGTTAATAAATATTTTTTGAAACCATATTGCAAAATGAAACAAAGGTTGTTAGTAAATATTTCAAATTAGTAAAGGAAAATGGAAACCTCAGTTCCCTATAAACACTTCTAAGAAATAATAATAATATCAAGACTCATTTCTCAAAATGAACTATATGCATCAATTGTTGAATTCATGGTTTTTAAGAAATTAATGATAAAATAAAATGTATATGAAGGTGGTTGTAAAGCACCTAAGTATAGGCTCATCCTGTAGATTCACTCAAGTACTATGGCAAACTAGCATCAAAGGAGGTTTAAAGGATTTTACATGTGGTTAATACGTTTCTTGGGATAGATTTTTTCCCTTCCTCATTTTAATTTTCCATTATAAAAATCTTGTTGTTGTTAATATACATTTATTTCACTCTCATTTTATCACTTTCCGTTCTTGTCTATATGACAGTCTCTTCCTAAAATATCACGTTTTCCTTTCATATTTTCACATTACAAGATGAAAAGTTAAAGAATTCACAATCAAAAATATGTCATAGAGTATGCTTAGGGTAGTTGGAAATTATTTGTATTGACCATGAAATAATTACATCTTACTATTTGATAATGATAAGTGGGGAGACAGGGAGTTTTGTTGAATGGATTATCCAATATGATTGTATTTCTTGATGTTTTCTTGTATCATATCCCTGTTTATGTTTGAACAGTTACATTTTGAATTGGGTCATATTTAATTTATTTAACAAAATTTGTAACTTGTTTATTGTTTTAAATATGAGACTTTATGTTATTGATGTTTTTATTTGGATTCTAGATTATCTTTTTTAAGCAAAAATAATAGAAGAAGCTGAGGGGGAAGAGGAAAAAGGCTCAATCTATTTTGGTAGGAATAATGAAATAATTGAATTCCTTTTCCCATACACTTTGACATAAATTAAAATAAATTTAATCAAATTTTATAGACTGGTCAGATTAATCTTTTTGATAAAGTTGACCTGCCTCCTCCACCAACTCAACCAAATGACTCCTTATAGACTCATACTAGTATTGTTGACATTTCTGAGTCTCATGGACAGACTCATAGATGATCTACCAATGATGGATGGAACCCTGAACTTGAACAACCTCCCTCTAGTATTGTGTATTGACATGTCATGCCTGTAAGTGTTTCAGTTACACCTACTCCTAATCACTTGATTCCTTTAGCTTCCTTTTTTACTATATCTCTTCCTAGGAAAACCATCCCAATCATTGAGGAAGATAAATGACAGAAACCCCTGAAAAAGCTTGATTCAAACTCCATTGATTCTACTTCTACATCTAAACCTCCTACAGTTAAGGTCAAGGAGGAGAGCAAAAAATAAATGTATTTCCATGATTTACATCCAAAGACTTGGTGAGCTTTGTTTATTGTTCTTTTCTTTGACTTTTGCCACATTATATTTTGGCCATCTTGGGACATGCAACATATTTTTATAATGACACATATATTATACATTATATTTTTTGTGAGGCACAAGGAATATATGTGATGATATGATGATGATTTCATGACTTTGCATGTGATATGTTTATATTGTTGTCTTATTATTACTTGCTAATTTTTCTTTTAAGTGGGAGTTACAAGGTAAACTATGAATGCTTGATAAGTATTAAAGGATTCTAGTGGGAACCCACCTACATATAGTTATTATTAATCAATTGGTAACTTATCCCTTCCCTTAAAGATATTTATGTACTATCATGAAATTAACAAATAAAAATGAATTAAGAGGTAGTTAACTACCAAATTGATTTCCATCAGAATAAATGAAAGGGAGATTATAATTAGGGAAAAAGATCCAACAATATAAGGCTAAACAAGGATCCACTATCATACCACAACTAGAGCACCTAGGATCTCAATGTGGACTAGGACAAAAACCAGGATCCCTAGGAAAAGGAGGGAATAAATGGGGTAAAAGAACAATGAATGAATCCATTCAGATGGTTGGGGAATTACTAGTTAACACAGGGAGAGTAGTGTCATTATCATAAGTCTTTCAACAACCCCCAAAATTGTTGAAATGATTATTACAACATGGAACATAAGATGCCCCAATAGCAGAGGCAAACAGAGATACCTTAAAGAGAGACTGAAGAAAGATAGACCAAGTGTAATGATAATACAGGAAACTAAAATCAATGAAAGCAAACTGAAAGGAATCGTGGAAAATTTCAAACCCCAGTACCAAGTTATAGCCCAGGACGCAAATGGTAGTGCAGGAAGGTTGACGATTATATGGAACCTAGAAGAAATATGGTTTGAAGACTGGTTTAGCCTCCCACAAATCCTTTCAAGTAGATTTAGAGTTATCAGATCGAAAGATTGGGTGCTACTGACAGGAGTCTATGGACCTCATATCCCGAGGGAAAGAAGGGCTTTCCTCCAAAACTTGGCAAAAATAAGAAACATATACCCAGAAGACCTTTGGGTAGTAGGAGGATATTTCAGTATGATAACCTCCCTAGCATAGAAAAAGGGAGGTATGAGAAGAATGGATACATATATGTAAATATTTGGCGATGCCATTGCAGAATTACGCCTAGTAGATATCCCAACCATCAACGATGTTTACACCTAGAACAATAGAAGAGGAGGGAGCCATCAAATAGCTTCTAGACTGGATAGATTTTTAATATCAGAACATGTTATAAGCAAATAGATATTCATAGAAGCCTCGATACTCCCAGGGATGGGGTCAGACCACTGCCCAATAAGATTGGAAGTGGACCTGAAAGCGAGCTCGAAAAATCAACCTTTCTGGTTTGAAGCCTTCTAGTTAAAAAACCCAGACCTCATCAAAAAAATCGAGGAATGGTGCTCAGAGCGAATAGCAAGGGAGAAATTGCATGCATACATTCCAACTAAAGCTCAAGGAACTCAAGAAGAAACTAAAGAAATGGAATAAAGAAGAATTTGGGCATATCATGAAGGACCAAAGGTAGATCAATAAGCGAATGACAGAGGTGCAACAAAAAATCATACAGGAAGGGAGATCTGAAGAGCTAGCTATAGAGGAGGGACAACTAATAAGTCATCTAGAAGAAAGGAGAAAACATGAAGAGATCTCATGGAAATAGAAATCAAGGGTGACTCATCAACAACATAATAGAATCTTGTCACTAAAAGATGAGGAGGGGAACCGCAGAGTCCAAAATGAGGAAATGGAGGAGCTCCTGGTAAACCACTTCAGAGACCTCCTATCCAAACCACAATAAGGTAGAACGGAAGTAATTCAAATAATATCTTGACATATACCTCATCGGGTCACCTAGGACTAGAACCTTCCTTTGATGAGAGAATCTACTCTTGAAGAGGTGGAAGAAATGGTCAAGGGTATGAGGAAAAACAAGGCCCCCGAATCAGATGGATTCACTGCCAAATTCTACCAAGCCACATGGAAATTCATGGGAAGAGAAATTCTTGCAGTTGTGGAAGAATCTCGGTGAAATCAAAAGGTATGCCCCATTCTGAACTCCACTTTCATTACTCTCATTCCTAAAACATCGAAATCATAAGATCTCCAAGGATTTCAACCCATCACCCTTTGTAATGTCATACATAAAATTGTAGCAACTCTTATCGTTAAACGGCTAAAACCCTTCCTGTCGAACATCATATCTCTAGAACAGATGAGATTTGTCGAGGGAAGGCAAATCTTGGACAGGTTGGTAACCTCTCAAGAGGTTGTCCACTCCCTCAAGGCAAAAAATCTCGCAGGAATGATGATTAAGCTAGACCTATCGAAGGCATATGATAGGTTAAGCTGGGTATATCTGGACAACATTCTCAAAGCATATGGATTTAACCAAATATGGATAAACTAGATCAGTTTTAGGATATCCACCCATGTTATCTCTATTATGTTGAATGGGACCCCTACCCAAACCTTTAACCCAACCCGGGGTCTGAGATAAGGAGACCCACTGTCCCCATTCCTATTCACATTGCTGTTGAAGGACTGCAAAGATTTATCAAAAATGAAGCCCAAGAGTCTAGGATTAGAGGCCTAAGGATCTTGGGTAACGATTTAGCCATCACCCACCAACAATTCATTGATGACATAATGATATTTTTCCAAGTCTCGCTTAGGGAAGCCTCTAGAATAAAAGAGATTATGAATACCTTCATGGAGGCCTCAAGGACCCAGATAAATAATGAAAAATATTGCATTTTCTTTTTCAACACCTAAGGAAATGTTAAGAACTACCTAGCTAGGATCCTCGGGTTTAGTACTGGAAATCTCCCCACTAAATATTTGTGCATGCCTCTATCGAAAAACTCCTTAAAACTTTCATGCTAGTAGTAGATCCTACAAAATCTACAAGGAAAGTTAGGAAACTGGGATTTAGATTCCTCAACCTGGCAGGCAGAGCTGTCCTTCTAAAAGCAGTGCTTGAATCGATCCCCATATACCAACTCTCAGGCATGGCTGCCCCTAAGGGGGCGTGCTCCAAAATGGTCTATATATTCAAGAAATTCCTATCGGGAGGGGCACAATAGGTTAAGAAGTAGGCCCTAATATCCTGGCAGGGACTGATTTAAAAAAAATGGAAGGAGGTCTTGGTCTAAGAGACCCCTACACTTTAAATCAAGTAATGGGTGCAAACTATGTTGGAGATGGTTAGGAGGAGAAAGGGATCTATGGAAACAAATATGGACAAGAAAATATAATATTCCAGAGAGAAAAGAGGATATCCTGAGGTACCGAGACCCCCCCAAAGGATCAACAATATGGAACTTGGCAACCCAAAATAGGGACCTCATAAACCAGCATGATTTTTGGGAAATTTGCAATGGCAGAATAACAAAATTTTGGCACGACTCTTGGCAGCAATGATAATGCCTAGTAGATAGGAAATACCTCAGAGATATATATATATATATATATATATTATAAAATATATAATATATATATATATATATATATATATATATTCACCAGTGATAGAAACATCCAACATGTAAATCAATTCTAGAAAGATGAGCAGGGAACAGGAAACTGGAGGAGATGGAATAAGAAGGAAGATTGGGGCCAGGTGATAGAGACATACCAATGGGCAGAGTTTGAAAAAGAAATGAGATAAAGACAAATAAGGATCAGAAATGACCCGAACATTCTAAGATGGGGACATACCACAAAAGGTACCTTTACCAGCAAAGAAGTGTATGACCTGAAAGCAAACCAAGCTCAAGATGGGCAAGGAATTCTTTGGAAAAAAATTTGGAAGGAAGGATGGTGGCCAAAGGTAGCTCATTTCCTTTGGATGGTATCCAAAGGACGGATCTTAACTTGGGATCAACTTCAAAAAAGAGGAATCTAGGGCCCATTCTTGTGCTGGTTATGCCAACAAAACTGAGAGGATATGGAGCACATGCTCAACACTTGCCCATTTGCGGAACAAAAATGGGGTCAGATGCAAGAATTATTTGAAAGAATGGACCGAGACCGTCATAGTATAAATGAGACAATCTTCCTATGGAATAACAACATATTCTCAAGCCTTGTTCTAAACTGAGAATGGGGTTTTGCCTTATGATTAAACCTATGGGCCATATGGAAAGAAAGGAACCGTAGAGTATTCAAAAATAAAACTCTACCTCAAGAATAGGTGTGGGAAGGAATATTTTGAAACGTCAGAGGAACTATATTAACATATAGGATTAAACCTATGGGCCATATGGAAAGAAAGGAATCGTAGAGTATTCAAAAATAAAACTCTACCTCAAGAACAGGTGTGGGAAGGAATATTTTGAAACATCAGAGAAACTATATTAACATATCAATGGAACCTGGAAGGTTGGCAATGCCCTCCCCAAGAAGCTCAAATTCTACAAAAACTTAATCTAACAATGGAAATGTTGACTCCAAACGCCTGGAGAAAAACAGGCTTGGTATTGTATCCCCGGCTCACGTCACTACCCCAAGAGAAGGTTTCATAAAACTAACTTTGACGGGGCATCAAAAGGGAACCGAGGAGCAGCAGGCCTTGGTGGCCTCTTTCGAGATAACCAAGCCAAAAAGCGTCTCATATATGCTAACTCATGTGGGATAGAAAGAAAAAATGAGGCAGAATTTGTTGCAGTAGGAAAAGGACTTCGAATAGATATCAGAATGGGATACCGAAATGCAGTGGTGGAAGGAGACTCAAATCTGGTCATAAACACTATGGTGAAACTGAACAATGGCACCACCTCGGATAAGTTGAGCCAAAGTTGGAGGACGACTCGCATTATATAATAAATAGGAGAACTTATCCTAAGGTTTGACTATATAATGGTTCGACATGTAAGAAGAAAAGGGAATAAGGCGGCAGACTTTCTGGAAAACTAGGGATCCAATCAACAAAATGGCTCGCTAGAAAAAATATGATTGGTACAACCCAAAGATGAGAGGTTTGGAGCCTTGGCGGAAATACTGGACCAGGATTATAGGCCAAGCTAGCAAAATGGGAATCTAGACAACCAAAACCCCAATCGGGGTGTGTGCCAGACGATGGCAGGGCCTGCAGTCAGTGATGAAGAATAAAGGAAAGTTATGTCACACCGCCCCCCACATGCTCATGGCAAGGGGTGCAGTGGCCCTTTGCATGAGTACATGCAAGGGTGGTGGGAAAGGTGTGTCAAAATTTCTACAAATCAGCTAGCTCTAATACCATGTAGAAATTCTCACTGTAGATTAAACTAATTATGCAATGTACTAAAGCAAAATACTTAATTTACTTATACAATCAAACTTGTGGAAACTTAATCAATTTTGAGCAAGATCAAACATAACACATATAACAGAGAAGAAGAATCAATCACACATGAAACACAGAAGAACACTCTGGGGAAAGCCTAAGCTAAAAACCCTACTATCAGTATTATCATACAAGTGGAAATATCTCAAGATTACACAAAGCTTTAGCTTTCAAGCTATCCAACTCTTAGTACAATCCCTCACTACTACTCATAGACAGAACAGACAACACATATGCCTCCCTTCAGTCCTCCAAGCCTCCTATTTTCTTGCGCAGTTTCTCCTAGGTCCTCCAATTGTAACCTATGTGATAATCACCTCACACACTACTCTGACCTTTGTATGAACTGCATAATCCTCAAGGTATGAATTCCTTTTGCATGCAAAATATATTCTCATAGGAATATTCTAGCAACTAATAGTACATTGTCCATGCCTTTAATCTCAACTGGCTCTTTGTCTAAACTAACATGCATAAGTTATTTATGAGAGAATATTCAGTTATCTAGAGAACACTACTTGCATGCATGCATGCATTAATTGACTAAACTCACAATTAGTTCCACAAACTTTTTGGAACTAATTTAACTGGACTTAACTGAGTTAACTGAGCTAACTAATTACAACTCAAATACAACTCATCCTTATCTCCTTAATTAAGGGATAACTTCCTCAATCAAAGGGATAACTGTTGCATGTCTTCACAAAGACTTCATGTTTGATTTTCACCAACTAATTAACTCAAGATGAATTAATTAATTATATTTCAAACAGCTAGTGAGACTAAATTCGAGTTTTAATTCAAGGAAAAATTAAAATTGGAATATATCCTGAAATGCTATCTATAGTAATGCTATATTTAGTACTTCTTGTTGCTATTTTCAACACTCCCTCTCAACAAGAAAGGCATTCAACTCAAACCTGATCTAGAACCATTGGAATGTTTTGCATGCAACACTTCTCTCATGTGTTGTTGCTCCAGCAACTTCAGAAACAAACAAACAAAAAATATCCAAACTAAATCAAAATGATGCCTCTGTCATCAAAGTCTCTGATGCTATTTGCTCTATCGACTGAAAAACTCTACGCTTCTACTGACTCTGCCTTTTAGCACTATTCTCAGTCCTTCTTTGTGCTCTTTAGTATCTTACTGCTCTAGCCTCTTTCACTTTGATCTTTGATTACATCAATCCCACTGATTCCTCTTGCTGCATCCATGTTGTTGTTGGTTCTATCTCCCAACATTGCATCCACACTACACCTCCTCTCATCATGTTGCATCGTGTTGCCCAATGCTACACTGTAACTCAGTTACTAAGAAGTAAGTAACTGATCTCCCAACTGACCTCCTTGTTGGGCTAGAAACACACTCTGATGCTGAAGCTCCCTCTATCACTCCATTCGCATCTGTCTCTACCCACTCAGCCAGTCTTGCTACTCCTCATCGGGCCTCCCGTAGCAAGGTCTAATCAAAGAGGTTGGGTACCTCAAGGATCCTACCCCTATTTCAGCCTTCTGGAGACTATCACTTCACATTGCCCCACCTCACACCTGGACGTATGGTTGCATGTGATCCTTCTGCCCACTTGGCTCGAAATTTCCCCCTACTAGAGGTCTCTGCATGCGTGGATGCCTCCACTTGGTCTCCTCTCATCATATCCAATCATGGCTCGTCGACAATGGTCTAAGACTTCTTCTGGCACTGCATGTTGAGAGGTAATGTACTCTCCCTCTCAACCACCAAGTCTCCAACATTTTCCTTTCTCCTCAAGGCTTTGCATGCATCTTGAACCTCAAGAGAATATAGGTTCTTGACTCGTGAACTGATCTGCTTCACCTGTCTTGGGGTGATGTGTCTAAGGAAAACTTTTCCCTTACTGAAGACAACACATAGCCTTTGTCCTCCAACATCGCAATCGATACCAAACTCTTCTTCAGTACAGGCACATACTTCACAACTGTCAAAGTAATAAGAGCTCCATGCTCCCTCTGAAAAGCAACCATGCCTACTCCTGAAACACTATACTTTTCATCATTACCCATCTCTATGTGTATCTTGAGGTCTTTCTCCTCCAAGGTACTGAACAAACTCTTATCGTTGGTCATTCAACTGTCAAGAAACCAACCACAACCCATCATCGATGAAACCATGCATGCAAGGAGGGTAAAATCCAATTGGAACTGAGAGGCTAATGCCTCACCTTCAAATCCTTCCAAGGATCCCTTGTTGGACTTCTTCAATGGGAAATTAGTTGCATAATGACCCATCTCATGACAATTAAAGCATCTCACTTTAGATTTGTCAACCTTCTTCCCTCCATGAGAAGAATTCGATTTGGAATGAGAATCCTTCTCCTTCCCTTTCCTTGCCTTACTAGATAAGGCTAGATTTTCTTCATCATCATGCTTAGATGAAGAACCATCTATGGTGCTCCTCCTGATCTCCTCCTGCATCAGATCCGACCACAGGCGTTCCCAATCTGGTAGTTTCTCTCTTCCATTCACTGAGTCCTGGTATCTATGCCAGCTCTTAGGAAGACCAAGGAGAGCAAGGCTCACCATATCATCATCAATTGTCGAGATTCCTACACTTCCAAGCTCATCTTAAGCAAGTGGTGAGCTTGTTCAGATATGTAGAATTCGTGTCGCACTTTTCGCACTTGATTTTCTGAAGCTTGTCCTTCAATGCCAGTTTCCTCTGGTCACCACTGTTCTGATATAGGTCCTTCAATGACTTCCACATTGAAAACGGAGTCTCCTTCCCATGGAGACTCGAGACAATATGGTCTCGAACTCCCTCCAGAAGAATCCTCCTCTCTCTCGCCACACACTTCTTCCATTCCGCCAATTCTTGGGCATTAGTTTTTGCTGGCATGGGGACTTCTTGATCAATGAAGTCCTTCAAACCATTTTCCTCTAATACCACTTCCATGTGATCCTTCCATGCTATGTAATTTGAGCTTCCATCCAGGGCATACTCGAGTCTCAAGCCATTGAACGCCATTGGTGAACTTTGAGATGTGATAAGAAATATATTTTGTACCTACAATCAAGATCTTCAAACTTCAAACTTTCCCTTCTTTATATATTGTTCTCCACTTTGATCACCTTTGCTATGATACCATGTAGAAATTTCTACAAATCATCTAGCTTTGATACCATGTAGAAATTATCACTTTAGATTAAATTGATTATGCAATGTACTAAAGCAAAATACTTAATCTACTTCTACAATCAAAATCAATTTTGAGCAAGATCAAATAGAACACATATAACAAAGAAGAAGAATCAATCACACATGAAACATAGAAGAATACTCTAGGGAAAGCCTCAGCTAGAAATCCCGCTATTTGTATTATCATATAAGTGGAAATATCTCAGGATTACACAAACCTTTATCTCTCAAGCTATCCAACTCTCAGTACAATCCCTCACTACTGCTCATAGACAGAATAAACAACACATATGCCTTCCTTCAGTCCTCCAAGCCTCCTATTTCCTTGCGCAGTTTCTCCTAGGTCCTCCAACTATAACTTGTGTGATAATCACCTCACACACTACTCTGGCCTCTATATAAACTACATAATCCTCAAGGAATGAATTCCTTCTACATGCAAGAGATATTCTCATAGGAATATTCTAGAAACTGATAGTACAATGTCCATGCCTTTAATCTCAAATGGGTCTTTGTCTGAACTGACATGCATGAGTTATCTATGAGAGAATATTCAGTTATCTAGAGAACACTAGTTGCATGCATGCATGCATTAACTAACTGAACTCACAATTAGTTCCACAAACTGTTTGGAACTAATTTAACTGGAATTAACTCAGTTAACTGAGCTAACTAATTACAACTCAAATAAAATCATCCTTATCTCCTTAATTATGGGATAACTTCCTCAATCAAAGGGATAACTGTTGCATGTCTTCACAAAGACTTCATATTTGATTTTCACCAACTAATTAACTCAAGATGAAAGAATTAATTATTTTTCAAATAGCTAGTGTGACTAAATTCAAATTTTAATTCAAGGAAAAATTAAAATTGGAATATATCCTGAAATGCTATCTATAGCAATGCTATTTTTAGCATTTCTTGTTGTTATTTTCAACACTCCCTCTCAAAAAGAAAGGCATTCAACTCGAACCTGATCCTGAACCTTTGCAATGTTCTGCATGCAACACTTCTCTCAAGTGTTGTTGCTCTAGCAACTTCAAAAAAAAACAAACAAAAAATATGAAACCTGAATTGGAATGATGACTTTTTCATCAAAGTCTCTGACTGCTATTGCCTCTATCGACTAAAAAACTCTACGCTTCTATTGACTCTTCCTTTCTGCATTGTTGTCAGTCCTTCTCTGTGCTCTTTAGTATCTGACTTCTCTAGCCTCTGCCACTTTGATCTCTAACTGCATCAATCCCATTGATTCATCCTATTGCATCCATGCTACTGCTGGTTTTATCTCCTAGCACTGCATCCACACTACACCTCCTCTCATCATGTTGCATCGTGCTACCCAATGTTGCACTGCAACTCAGTTACTGAGAAGTAAGTAACTAATCTCCCAACTAACCTCCCTGTTGGGCTAGAAACACACTCTGATGTTGAAGCTCCCTCTACTGCTCCATCTACATCTATCTCTACCGACTCAGCCAATCTTGCTACTCCTTGTCGGGGCTTCCGTAGCAAGGTCTAATCAAAGAGGCTGGGTACCTCAAGGATCCTACCCCTATTTCAGCCTTTTTGAGACTATCACTTCACATTGCCCCACCTCACACTTGGAGGTATGGCTGCATGTGATCCTTCTTCCCACTTTGCTAAAAATTTCCCCCTGTTAGAGGTCTTTGCATGAGTGGATGCCTCCACTCGGTCTCCTCTCAGCATCTCCAATTGTGGCTCCTCCACAATTATCTAAGACTTCTTTTGGTGTTGCATGTTGAGAGGTAATGTACTCTCCCTCTCAACCACCAAGTCTCCAACACATGCCTTGCTCCTCAAGGCTTTGCATGCATCTTGAACCTCAAGAGCATACAGGTTCTTGACTCGTGAACCGTTCTGCTTCACCTGTCTCATGGTGATGTGTCTAAGGAAAACTTTTCCATTACTGAAGACAACATCATAGCCTTTGTCCTCCAACATGATGATCGATACCAAATTTTTCTTCAGTCTAGGCACATACTTCACATCTGTTAAAGTAATAAGAGCTCCATGCTCCCTCTGAAAAGCAACCATGCCTACTCGTGAAACACTATACTTTTCATCATTACCCATTTCTATGTGCATCTTGAGGTATTTCTCCTCTAAGTTATTGAACAAACTCTTATCGTTGATCATGTGGAATGAGGCTCCACTATCAAGAAACCAACCACAACCCATCATCGATGAAACCATGCATGTGATGAGGGTAAAATCCAAGTCGAACTGAGAGGCTAATGCCTCACGTTCAGATCCTTCCAAGGATCCCTTCTTGGACTTCTTCAATGGGTAATTAGTTGCATAATGACCCATCTCATGACAATTAAAGCATTTCACTTTAGATTGGTCAACCTTCTTCCCTCCATGAGAAGAATTCTATTTGGAATGAGATTCCTTCTCCTTCCTTTTCCTTGCCTTAATGGATAAGGCTATATTTTCTTCATCATCATGCTTAGATGAAGAACCATCTCTGGTGCTCCTCCTGATCTCCTCCTGCATCAGATCCGACCACAGTCGTTCCCAATCCGACAGTTTCTCTCTTCCATTCACTGAGTCCTGGTAGCTATGCCAGCTCTTAGGAAGACCGAGGAGAGCAAGACTCACCATATCATCATCGGTTGTTGTGATTCCACTTCCAAGCTCATCTCTGCAAGTGGTGAGCTTGTTCAGATATGTAGAAACCGTGTCGCCCTTTTCACACTTGATTTTCTAAAGCTTGTCCTCTAGCGCTAGTTTCCTCTGGTCGCTACTGTTCTCATATATGTACTTCAATGTCTTCCACATTGATAATGGAGTCTCCTTCCCATGGAGACTCAAGACAATATGGTCTCAAACTCCCCATAGAAGAATCCTCCTCGCTCTCGCCACACACTTCTTCCATTCCGCCAATTCTTGGGCTTTAGCTTCTGCTAGCATGGGGACTTCTTGATCAGTGAAGTCCTTCAAACCATTGTCCTCTAATACTGCTTCCATATGATCCTTCCATGCTATGTAATTTGAGCTTCCATCCAGGGCATACTCGAGTCTCAAGCCATTGAATGCCATTAGTGAACTTTGAGATGTGATAATAAATCTATTTTGTACCTACAATCAAGAACTCCAAACTTCAAAGTTCTACCTTCTTTGTATATTGTTCTCCACTTTGATCACCTTTGCTCTAATACCATGTAGAAATTTCTACAAATCAGCTAGCTCTGATACTATGTAGAAATTCCCACTGTAGATTAAACTGATTATGTAATGTACTAAAGCAAAATACTTAATCTACTTCTACAATCAAACTTGTGGAAGCTTAACCGATTTTGAGCAAGATCAAACAGAACACATATAACGGAGAAGAAGAATCAATCACACATGAAACACAGAAGAATACTCTGGGGAAAACCTTAGCTACCCTGCTATCTGTATTATCATACAAGTGGAAATATCTCAGGATTACACAAAGATTTACCTCTCAAGCTATCCAACTCTCAGCACAATCCCTCACTATTGCTCATAGATAGAATAGACAACACATATGCCTTCCTTTAGTCCTCCAAGCCTCCTATTTCCTTGCGCAGTTTCTCCTAGGTCCTCCCACTGTAACCAGTGTGATAATCACCTCAGACACTACTCTGACCTCTATATGAACTGCGCAATCCTCAAGGAATGAATTCCTTCTGCATGCAATAGATATTCTCATACGAATATTCTAGCAACTGATAGTACACTATCCCTGCCTTTAATCTCAACTGGGTCTTTGTTTGAACTGACATGCATGAGTTATTTACGAGAGAATATTCAGTTATCTGGAGAACACTAGTTGCATGCATGCATGCATTAACTAACTAAACTCACAATTAATTCCATAAACTGTTTGGAACTAATTTAACTAGACTTAACTTAGTTAACTGAGCTAACTAATTACAAATCAAATACAACTCATCCTTATCTCCTTAATTAAGAGGTAACTTCCTCAATCAAAGGGATAACTGTTGCATGTATTCACAAAGACTTCATGTTTGATTTTCACCAACTAATTAACTCAAGATGAATTAATTAATTATTTTTCAAACAACTAGTGAGACTAAATTCGAATTTTAATTCTCAAATTTAATTCAAGGAAAAATTAAAATTGGAATATATCCTGAAATGCTACCTATATCAATGCTATTTTTAGCATTTATTGTTGTTATTTTCAACAAGGTGGCAGGCACGGCAAGGACGAGGTGAGAGGAATAGTAATTAAGGAAAGATAGGGGAGGAGGAATTGTATTATGGTTTGTAGAGTAAGGTGTTGGAGCAGTAGAGCAGGAAGGCGATGGCATCAAAGTTCGAAACCTATGAGCATAAACGAGTATTTATCTTGGAACTACGCTTCCCTTGCGATTTCGACTTGGTTTGATTCTTGCTGGGGGGATTAGGAGACACCAGGGAATGGAAATTGGCAGAGGCATCGCGCTGTGTTTAGTCTAGCTTTGCGTCATGGCTATGTGACCATCAGGGAATGATTTGGCCAGTCGTTGTGAGCCCCTTTATATGGGTAACACTTAGACTCCGGGCTTCGCATGGTGCAGACAAAGAGAGGTTGGGTGTTGGGGATGGGTAGGTGGCAGTCGAGTGGCAGAAGCTAAGGGTAACAAAGAGCAGTCAAACTGTGGGGCTGGTGGGTGGATCAGTGGATGCAACCTCGACAAGACCTCGGGAATTGGGAGTAGTAGCCATGCTAAGAAACCTGTTAAGATTCCTAGGGGGGAGGAAGGGTATGACAAGGGTAGAGGCATGGCGTTGGCTTACTAGAAAAAGGGGAATGGGATGGCATACCACGGTAGAATAATGGTCGGGTTGTTGCAAGGAATACATGCATGGCCTTGGCAGGGACTTGTCAACCTTACTGGGTATGCAAGGTATCAGAGAGGGAGGAGTGAGAAGTTTAAAGGGAGATGGAGCCTAGCCATGGCTCACGACTGGACCACTGGCCACCCTACCCCCTGCTCTATGCGTAAATGGGTTAAGATAAGGAGGAGAGAGAATGGCAGCATTGAGAATTCAAATCAAGACTGTAAAATGATCCAAATCCAGAGGATAACACCTCTTTCTTGTGAACAGGTATCGCACAATACTAAGATGGCTTGGCCAGCAATAGGAAGAGGTCGTGGAAGACAAGGTCGGAAGCCGGAAAAGGCTAAAGACCCAAGCATGTCGGAACCCCGTAGAGGAAGGAAGTAAGTCGAGCACCTCATTAGTGAAGTCGTTGAGGCATATCGGGAGGGAACAAACGAATGAATTCAAAATTTTCTAGAAGAATGGGAAGAAGAAATCAAGGAGAGTAGTGAGGTAGAGGAGGAGATAGAGAACTAGAGGACATTAGTCCCAGAACCTAGGAATACCAGAGGAATAATAACCCAATTTAAACAGACTTTATACCTCTATTGGCTTATGAAAATCCTGTTGGGGAAAGCCATGGAACAATTCTCAGTGGGGATGGCTCTCTCTCTCCAAGACATGCCAAACTACAAATAGGATTTGCAACGAATCCAATTCCAACTCAACAAGTAGGATATCCGACTAGACAAAATTCAAAGGCATATCCCATGCATCATTGAATTGTCTGAGATGCCTCGGGAAACTATCAAGGATCTAGCATCGGTTGAATCGGCATCGGAAGACCAACAGGGATAGTTAGTTTATCTGGTTTCTTTTTTTTATTACATGCAAGTAGCATTTACTCTATATTTTACATGATTATGTACAGATAGACATATAGAGTCCTATCATGAAATAGATATATACTTAGCTTGGTTAGAAAGACTAAAACTTTATTGTTTTTGGATGGGTTATAATGAAAATAGGTGGCCAACAGACTCTGTTTCCCATTGAGCAAGTTGAGGCCACCTAGCCTACCTATGTGGTGTAAATTTTCTGATTATAAATAGAAAATGAAGGGTCCTACCAAGCTTAACGAAAAAAAAAGTGTAATGTGGGAAATAAAGTTTATTTCCATCATTGCAAACTTTCCCAACAAAGTTCTATGACACATTGATGACCATACTTTTACTCAAACCTCGAGAATCTTATCATTTCTCATACATAACTTTCCCAAGAAATTTTCTTGACACATTAATGACTACACTTTTACACAAATCTTGAGAAACTTGTCATTGCTCATACTTTAAACTTTTCATAGAATTCATTATAGAAATGGTTGTCAATACAGTGAAACAACATTTTTGGCATTCATTGCTCAAGGTTTAAACTTTCACTAAAAGCCAAAGGGTGAATCATCTGTTGGTCCATGTTGGGTATGTTTTATATTCTTTCCATGACTAGTCCCAATGTTACGTTGTGTCGAGTGCAATATGGGGGTTGCAGGGTCCAAGGTAGCGCCCCAACAAATTTGTTTTTATGCGAACCCACTCACAGTTTTTTGCATATTTTTTTGCACACGGTTTTGGGCATGATGGTTTTGCCCATGTTATTTTTGTATATTTGGCCAAGGGAACTATGGTTATGTTATAATCCAGGGTTAATGTATTGGAGTTGATGAATGCTTCGACATTTATATAATGTACTATAACATTGAAAGGAATATAATAAAAAAGAAATCTTGTTTTTATGTTCTTGCCATTGTATATTTTTCTGTTTTTTAAGAATTCGTTTGTAGGTAATTTCTATACAGAGTTAAAACCTATAATCCAATATTTAAAATGTGCATCGATTAATACAAAAGGCATCTCATCACCATAAATTCTTAAATTGTTGGACTATCAAGTTGACTTAAAATTCTATGGATTTTTAGAATCCAATTTGGTTTGAGGTGGATTTCACCATGATTGTGCCAAATTTTGTCATTTCACTTTATAAGTGTTAAATTTTCTACCACTTTGGATTATCTATTCAAGAGTAAAGTTTTTTTTGCAAGTGATTTCATGTTTTAACACTGAGATTCACCATATATTGAAGGCCTTTTCTTGATATATAATTCCCTTACATTCTACATACAAGGTTCCAAGGTTTATTTACAATATTAGAGGTGTTAGTTGTCTTTGCATTTCTTATATATATCATTTTTCGCATTCTTTATAGGTATGCTCTATAAGTTTCTCCTTTCTAGTTTTTGAGATGATTATTTTGTTCTTTTAGCCAGTTTTGGATAGAAATGTCCAAAATATGATGAATATCTAACCTCACTAAGGGCTTATACTTTTCATTTACAACCATTACCACTAGGTGAGCCAATAATTAGGAAATTATTTTTCCATTGGCTATCCATTGTTATAATTTACTCTTTGCCACTTTTCCCTCTCTCACATCATTTATTCTCCTTTGATGGAAGAATCATGTTCCTTAACATTTTTCACCTCATGGTCCCACTGCATTTGTATTGAGTCCACAACTCACCTTAAAACATTTTGCAAATTTCGGGCACCACTTTTTGTTTAATTTCTTTACTTGTGTGTGTGTTTCAATTAGATTTATTTTGAGTGGTTGGGAGGAAATATTGGTATCCTCACCACCTAGGTTCAATTTCTGCAAGTGACATGTGAGCTTTGTTGCAGTGGCTTCAAGCCTTGTTATTGAGTCTGAATCCCTCAAGGACTAGAAGATGTATTTTGTTAATCTAGAATATAAACATATTTCACATGGAAAAAGAAAAAAAGAAAATATATATAGATATATATATAATATTAATATATATAATATATATATATATAATATAATATATATATATAAGATATATATATATATATATCTGTGTGTGTGTGTTTGTGTGTAGAGAGGTAGAGGGTTTATCTCAAGTGGTCTGGGAGGAAATATTGTTATCCTCACCACCTAGGTTCAATTTCTAAAGTGACATGATGAAATTTGTTGTAATGGCTTGAAGCCTTGATGTTCAGTCGAAGGAGTCCCTCAAGGACTGAAGCATGTATATTCTTCATATGGAATATAAAGATATTTCACATGGAAATAAGAAGAAAATATATATATGTATGTATATGTGTGTGTGTGTGGAGAGAGAGGGAGAGAGAATTTTGTGTACCACTTTTTCTTTAGTTCCTTTTCTCTTATATGTGTGTGTGTGTGTGTGAGCGAGAGAGAGAGAGAGAGAGAGAGAGAGAGAGAGATTTCTTTCAATATTTTATTGATTTCCATATACATTAACCATTTTTCACCCAATTCCTTGTCTCAAGAAAACCCAATAAGTGTGCTTGGTACAATAGGGTAAGGCAACTGGTATATTTTTTTATATCTATTAATGCACTAACAACTAAGTATTTGTGGCAACACATAGCAAGACTCTATGGAAATGAAAGGAAACATGTATCATGGCATGGTGTAGTGCGATATGGACCAGCCCATCCCGCACGAGAAAGAGGGACATCCCTCCAAAGGAAAATAACCTTCATGAATTTGGAGGTTGAGCTCAAGGACATGGAAGATGAGTTAAATATATGCAAGGCGGAACTTAGAAAACTCACATTAGAGAAATTTCGAGGTCTAAAATGGGCCTCCTAAGGAATATTATAAAATAATAGTGGAAATAATAAAATAAGATTAGATTACATCATCAAATTTTAGAGGGAAAAAAAGAAAAAACTATTTTTTCAATTTGTATTTTCAACTTATCACATTATATTTTTAATCAAATTTCGAGAGGGAGTACTTGTTATATGCATAATTTAATTCCTCATCCAATGAATGCCCATGTTGCATACTTTCGAAGGACCCTGGTACACGAAAAATGAGAAATACATGAAAAAAATATTGCAATCATGTTTTTTCATGTATTTCTCATTTTTTGTGTAGCAAGGTCCATCAAAAGTATGCAACATGGGTACTCCTTGGATAAGGAATTAAAGTATGCATCCAATGAGTGGTCTTGCTTGAAATTTGAGTATTAATGTAAAGAGATAAGTTGAAAATACAAGTTGAAAAAGCATTTTTTTTTTTTTTAATTTTTTACTCCAAAAATGGTGAATCATCTCTCATGGTTGACATCATCATCTTGAATTCTATTGGTTCATATAAGTTGATTTTGGTTGCACATTTTTGTTTTGAGGCCCATTTTAGACCTCAAAATTTCTCTAATGCTAGGAAACAACAAGAATTGGTTGCGTGGAATGTTGAATTGCCAAAACAGTTACGAGAGATGACATATCAAACTAAACCCTCATAAAGGAAGGATGAAATTGGTAGGAAGATGATTTGTGAGGCTAAAAAGGAGAAGAGGATATTTTCTTATTGGAACTGTGGAGAAAAACATCTGAAAAAGGATCGTCCCTGCAGGCAAAAAAAGAAAGAATGTAGCCCCTTTGAGCCATAGGGACATGAATCAACACTGCAGGATGTCGAGAAGGAGGAGGGGGGATTCCGTTAAGCTCCTTGACATATGAATATATGTGTTGAAGAGATCCCTTGTGAACCTTTGGGAAATGTAATATTTCAATGTTGTTGTGAGCCTCGTAAAGAAGTATTGAACTGATTTCGGTATGTGGATATACATACGTACATGTATACATATGCGCACTTGAATGATGGATGGAAGTGCCATGAACTTTGGAATCATGGGAATGAAATTTTATTTTGGTGACTATTTTAGTTTAATGCCTATAAGTGGTGGATTTAATTTATTGCTTTCATGATTGACATCATTTTGATTTTTGATGTGTGCATGGTCATGTTGTTTTTATGTGTGGTGTTCCTCTATGATTACGATCATGGATTTTGTTCTCTTTTATGGTGTTAACTCTTATTTTGCATCTTGTATTGCCTATTGATGTTATTACAGGCATTTGATTTACATACTTGGGGCTTAGGCCTTGAGACAAATTGATTGAGAGTGGTATGGAGGCCATGAAGCTTTGGTGAGAAAGATAAAGAGGGTCGCATGTAATTGACATGAATAATAACCAGCATAGCAAGTTCCAGGTAGTGAGTAACTTCAAGTTGAGAAGATGGGTTGAAAAAGTTCAATCTTGGAACATATTGGAGAGTTTCTCCTAGACACGACAATAGGCATAGGTGAAAACATAACTGGCTGGAAATTGTCTCATGATAGTAATGTGAAAAGAAAAGGTAAAAAGGAGGGATTCTGGAAGAGAAATCCATTAACTAATGTGTTATTTTCTTACATATATGGAGTTATCTAAACCTTGGTTTTGTTTGACATAAGTTAATGTATGTTACACCTAAACTGAGTGAACAACAATGTGAAAGCCAAGTAGGTTGGTTGGGTCCATGGAAATAATGGACAATAAAACAATAAAAGGGAGTTCTCTTAACCTTGACCTTGTTGCACATGTGTTTATATATTGCATGCATGATTATGCTACTACATCTCAATAAGGAAAAATGCCATTTTGTCTTCCAGGTTTTTGTTAGGGGTCCTTCTTATGGAAGAGGGATTGTTTAAACTTATTCAATGCATATGTGAATGGCATAAAAATTTTCTTGGTTAACGAGGAATCAAGTGGGAAAAAGTAGCCCTAATTGATCTATGATTTCATTATCATGTGAATATGATTAATAAATTATGCCCATGTTAGATTATGAACATGTAATACTAAAGTATATATCAACATAATGAAAGCAGTGTGATCTACAACATGCAGGGAAAGACACTAGAGGCAGCATTGCCTAATGTCTATGGATAGAGAAGATGTTGTCTCTATATTTTCAACATCGTTGTATACATATCGTATTGTGCCAAGTGTAATTTTTATGTGTTTTGTTGTACATTTGCATTCGTTGTGTTGTCTCATGTGTGTATGTGTATGTGTTGTGGTACATTGTGTTATGTGCATTTGTTTTGTAATGTTTTAGGACAGGCAGGCATGGGACTGTATGGGACCTTGTGTTATGTAATGTGTTTGGCACCGTTATCTAGATTTATGAAGGAATAAAATGAAATATAGATTTAAATAAAAACGCATAGATATAACAAAATATAACTTCAATTAATAAATAGCAACTACTAAAAATTGTTTACATGCAGAAAGGAAACAAACTAGCTTGGGCAACGGTAGCTTATCTCTGAGAACAGATGTGACGGCTACATGCCTTTAGAACTTTGTAACAATGAGGCTCATAGTCCTTTTTATCATCAAGAAACAATGGAAAACCCTAAACATCCAAAAACCTAACCCTAGGAGATGAAGCGCCAAAAGCTTGTGGGCCATGCTGGGTTAGTTGGAACATCAACTTTCTGGGTTCGTAATTTTGGCATGCGATCTATGTTTTCCATGTTTGATGCCTCATTAGAAATGTCTATTCTAGGACAAAAAATTTTGACTAAAAACATAGGTCGCAGGCCTCACATTTTCTCGTTTCCCCAAAAAATGTCATTTAGGGCCTCAAGATGGCTTCAGAAGTTCAAGACTTGAAAAACTACCAAAAAAAAAAATTGTCGAAATAGTAAATTGTGATATACATAAATAGTTCTCACTTATTACCATGAAGCATGCTATGGCTGGTGTGATAGTTTATAGGTAGGGATATACCTTGGTTTTGAGACTCTCTCGATGCAAGGAAAAGTTATAAAGGAATGGATCACACGAGGGACTGGGAAGAAGAGAAGGGGATGCCTAAACTTGGAAGGTGTGTGGTTGCATGAGAGGGGGTGATCGAATTGCCTAAGGAACTAGAAAACAGAGAATGGAAGGCCATAAAATAAATTGGTTTTTGTTCATGAGCATAGTCGATTGGAACCATAAGTACATTGGGGGTGTGCCTAGAAGACAATTAGTCAGGAACTGTACAAGGGGTGTTAGATAGCAGCACTGGGCATTGGAGGAAGGTAGCACTCCAGAGAAAGATAAAATTTCCAATTGGATTGAATAACTCTAAAGCATCAAAATACTTCAAAAAGGGTCATTAGAATATGGTTGAATTTATAAATTAATGATTATCGAGTGGCTAGTAACCCACTATGCATATAAGATGTGTTGTAAAAGCTAAAATGAGTTATGCATATAAAGCTCCATAATCAGAAAGGCTTGGTCTAATAGCATTTTTTTTATTGTATATGGTTATTGAACACTAAGGACAGTGTTCCCCTCATGGAGGAGCGGACTGCGACATCCCCTAGTTAATAATTTTCTCTTGTAAATATTTATAACTATTTTTAAAATGGTTGAGAGAGGGACATGATTAAATTGCTTGAGGGAATTTCTATTTTAAATATCAATCTTGGTTGGTTGAGTGGACTGAATATGTCGTAAATTAATTGAAGAAATAAGGATAGGTCCAAGTGTCATTTAGCCCTAACCAAAAGCAAGAATAGGACAAAGCATTGAAGGCATCATGGGTTACGTTGTCCAAGAGTTGGATTGTTATGCAATCGTGGAGTAATGGACAGTTAGTTGGTTGGAAAAGAAAAGAGGAAGGAGTACCTTCACATAGGGAATCCATTCATACATGAGTTCTATACCATGTATGTGAAGGACATATGCAGAGAGGAGAAGCTTTATGGGCACACAGAATTTTCGGAACAGACAAAGAAGGTAGCAACTTGAGTTGTATTATTGAGTGTTGGAGAGGGTTAAAACTAGCTAAAGAAACCACTTAAAAGTTTGTTGGGCATAAGCATAAAAAATGGAGCATAGGCTTACCTTTGATGTATGAAGGCAGTGTGGAAAGTGGCATCCTAGTTCAACTGTGTTGTAAATTAACGCCCTCAGAAGTACTCCACCTCAAGCTTTGAAATATGTCTCGGGAGTGACAATTGCAAGTAAGACTTGGCTACAATTGCCTATAGTTGGGTGGAGAGTTAGAGTCCCACTCTCAGTTTCCAAAACTTCTATAAGATAAGTATAACCTTAGGTTAATGCTTGATATTACTATATTGTCTCTATTGTTTGTATCAAAGGAATGGCATGCTAATGTTAAGAAGTGTTGGTTTTTCACACATCGGTTATGTGGGTGTTATGTGGGCTATGGGCCTATATTGATGTTAAGTTTAATTTTCAAATGTGTGATTCATGCTTGAGAATTGCATTAGGTCTAACATTTCTAGTCTACATGTGGAATGTGAATTCTTATAGGATTTCGCGCTTTGTATGATTGTTGCTCGCTTTCATGAGTTGTTATGAGTTTGCAATTAGGATTTTATGGAGGCACTTTCTTCACCTAATTATGGGATTGAATCTCATATATACCTGTGTCAATCATGACTATGGGACAGGAAGGCACTCACACGGGGCTCACTTAATTCTTTTAACTTTCCTGCTTGCTTTTGTGAGCTTATTGTATGTTTATTATTAGCCCAAGAGTTTAGGAAATATATGAGATAAGATGGGATTTATCTCTATAAAATGTATAGTTCGATGCTAAGGAATATGAATAAATAGCTCCTTTTGTCAATGGTTCTATGCTAACACTCTATATGTAGGAGGACCTATATCTATATTAGTGTCGAATGCACAGAGTGATTACATTTGTTTTATTGGTGTGGTAAATCATTGGCGAGGGTATAATAACTATGTCAATTTGATTAAGTAATAAGTTTAATTGTTAAGTGGAAATAAGGAAAACTCTAAATACAGAAGGTTTGTGGAGGAAGAACTGTGTTAATCCTTCCAACACTAATTAGATTCATTAATATGACTGATATTTTGAGTTGGATGGACCTCTTTGAAGTGAATGTTAAATACAGGGACTTCCTATACTAATGATTATGTATAGGAGGGAGATTAAACACATTAATTATAGAAGTGCATATATGTCAAACCAATCCTTTTGCAATCGTTTGCCCATTCATGAACATATATGTATGCATTGTAGTGTTTCTAGACTACTAAGCCATGTGGGCTTGTTTAAATATTTTTTTGAAACATTTCACAGATTCGGAATCGTAGCATGCTAGTAGAGTTATACTTTTTTCTTTGTTGTCTCAATGGGAACCCGCGCCATTATAGTCCTAGCGAATTAAAGCAGGGTCTCTTAAGAGTCTTCCCTGAGAGAGTTTTTTTCAAGAATAGTTCTACTACGAATGGATTTTCTCTTGAGATGGTTAGCTCCAAGGTGACATGGGCCTTGGGACCTCTGAACCCCTTGCTCGCCATTGAGGAAGAGCCAAGATGACTCAACATTGGGGTGATGTGTGGAGGGCTCTAACATGGGTTGGTGTGGTTGGTGGATGATACAATGAAAGAGGTGATGTATCCTGGTGGATAAAAAGGTTATGTAATAAAACAAATGGGTTAGAGGAGGCTAAGGCTTAGTGGGTGGTTAAAATGTATGAGCAGAAAACCTTAACTGCCAAGGGATAAGAAGGTGGGGTTGCACCATTACATTCTCAGAAATTTAAAGTGAGGTCTATTAGAATTTTCTCTCAGATAGTTCTCACCGATAAAGGTTCTTGCGAGTTGGAGATTACTTCGAGACAATTCTCGCCAAGAAGGGTTTTCTTCTGAGGGAGATTTTTCCCTAAGAAAGCTCCATTGAGAGGAGTATCATCTGAGGTTGGGTTTATCTTCGAGAGGGAGTTTTCAGTGACATAGGTTCTCAATGAGAAGGTTTCTCGAGAGGAATGGAATTTGTTGTAAAGGATCTCGGAGGAAATGACTCGAAGGACCAAGGGAAACCTCCAAGATGGTTATTTCTGGGGTGATGTGGCATTGTAGAGACTCGTGCCTACTTACCCTACATGCATTATGTATGACTAATGATTCAAACCCTCGATGAGTTTCTATGTGGCCAGTGTGAACAATTGATGAGTTACTACATGGCCAGTGTGAACAATTGATGAGTTACTACATGGCCAATGTGAAAGGGTCGACAACTTATATATACATGTGAGGACCCCAACCATGAACAGGTTAGTAGCTAGTACACCAATGCCAAATGGCCATGAGGATGCTAACTAGGATGGACACGTGATGAATTGATGATGTGGCATTAAACTTTAAATGGCCATAACTTTTGATCCAAAAGATCAAATCAAGACAAAATTTGTATCATTAGAATTGTCTCAATGAGACAAACATGATGAAATCATCCATATAAAGTTTTAAGGAAGTTGAAAAAGATCAGAATTTTTAGACCTCATTTCCATAATGCTACCATGGATATTAGATTAGCATAGTGACCACCTTCTTCTAACATGTGATTTGGTGGAAATTAGAAGTGGGTGTGTTGCATAAATTGTGTGATCTATGAAGTGGGTGTGTTGCATAAATTGTGTGATCTGCAAAGGAGATTTGGAATAGTTTGAAGGTGTTGTATGGAGGAAAAAATGGTAGTAGAAATGGAGATATCAAGAAGTTGAGTAAGAAGAAGAAAAGGAAGAAGGCCTCACAAAATAAAGTATTTTCCCTCTATTGTGAGTTCAACAATTGGTCAACAATATGAAATACGGAAAATGAAAGTGCTAGAGAATCATAGGTCATGCAACATAATAGATGTGAGGGTAGTAGTGACGATGAGTAATTTCTCAGTTGTATTTTAGATGAATCGGATGATATTCAGGTTGAGTTTAATAGTCAAGATGAGGATGATGTAATGCTTCTTAATTATAAATTTGAATTAGCCATGGGAATAATTAATAAGTAACTATTGAAGTAAATTGGACAACACCTGTATCTATAAACCAAGAAAATTTGATGGAAATCTTCGATGAGAAGGAGTATGAGCTTAGAGAAGAAATCCTTAGCCTAAATATCTAGTTGCAGGAAGAGACTTGAAGATGTGAAGAGTAGGAAATTGAAAGAGAGATATGGTCGAGTTGAAGAGCTTGAAGTTTTTTTATCGATGAGAAATATGTAGAAAATCTTGTAGATCCACAAGCTAATTCAATTTTCTAAAGCAAGAGACAAGAATCTACTTCTACTCTTTACAGAGGAAGCCCATAAACATCGAGAAAATAATAATCGATAGAGGAAGAGAATCAAAGTAACATAAACAATAAATTTCTGGGGAAAGCCATAACTCAAAATCCCACTATCTGTTTTGTATTAATCCAGAAAATCAAGATGAAATTACAATGCTTGTTCTCTCTAGAGCAAACCCAGCACTCAGCAAATTCAATCCCCAACTCATAAGAAATATCAAGGCCAAAGCTTAGCCTCTTCACAATCTCTCCAAGTCTCTATTCCAATGTGTAATTCCTATGAAGGATAGTTTGTATTTAAAGGGAAATAAAGCCTCTAAAAATAGCACAACACCTCAAGGATCAGTTCCTGATTGCATGCACTATCAGTGCAACTCAGAAAAATATAAAACAAATAGCACAATATCCCTACACTCTAGTCTCAGCTGGGCATTTCTCAGAATCGACATGCATGAGTTTCTAATGAGTAAATATTCAGTTAACTAGAGTAGCACTGGTGTAGTTCATTAGTGTCACAACTGACTATTGACTCACTATTAGCTCTCTCAATCAGTTTGAGAACTAATTTAACTGAACTGACTCATGAAACTGAGTCTTCTATTTTACAACTCACAATTAACTCATATTGGACTCCTATAAAGTAGGGAGAACATATACATGACTTCCAAAAGACTTCCAACTCGAATTTCCTAATTTAAGTAAGTTTAATAAACTTAATTTAATTATTTTAAGATGCTATGAGAATAGAATTTGAATTTAATTCACAGTTTAATTCAAGTACAAATTAAACTATAATTTATTGTTACCATTTCTCAACATTCCCTCTCAACAAGAAATGGATAATCAACTACCCTGATCTTGTCTCTGTGAAACTCGAATTTACATCTTTACAATGCCTTTGTCAAGATGTCAGCATCTTGATCCTCCATGAGAATGTAATCTAACAACATGATCCGCCTCAATACACAATCTCTGAGATGATGATACCATATATCAATATGCTTGGACCGATCATGAAAGACTAGATTTTCAGAGACTTTGATACAACTATGATTATCATAATAAATCATTTTCAGATCCACCTGCTGACCAAAAAAACCAACCAGGATCTTCCTCATCCAGATTGCATCATATGTTGCCTGACTTGCAGCCATGTACTCTACCTCTGCCAAACTGAGTGCATTCAATCTTTGTTTCCTACTGTACCAAGAAACTGCCACTGACCCAATACTAAAGATCCCTCTTGATGTTCTCTTCTTGTCGAATGGACTCCTTGCGCAATCTGCATCAATGAAGCTTTGAAGCTTCACTCTCTCTATATGTTTGTACCATAACCCAAACTAAGTAGTGGCTTTGAGGTATATCAATACATGCTTTGACACCTTCCAATACAGCTTGGTAGGCCTAACCATTGCTTGTCTAAGCTAGTTAACTGAATAACACATATCCGATCATGTGTTCACCAATTACATGAGTGAACCCACAAGCTTCCTGTAAATAGTAGCTTCCATTACTTCCCCTGAAGTAGCATCCTCCTTCCTCCAATTACCAGCTAGAGGATTCTCCATGGGCTTACTACTATCCATGTGGAATCTTGTGAGTATCTCATTGGCATACGTGCCCTGAGATACAAACAACTCCCCATCTCCCTGCCATACCTCCATGCCAAGAAAGTAATGCATAAGCCTCATGTCCTTCATCTCAAACTCTCTTGCAAGGTCCTCTTTGCAAGATTTGATGAGCTTCTCACCGCATGTCAGTATGAGATCATCAACATAAAGTACAATGATCAAAAACTTACTTTCCACCACTATGTGATACAGGTTCTTATCCGCTTCACTCTTCGTGAATCCCAACCCAGTGAAGTAGCTATTTATCCTAGTGTACCAAGCATAGGGTGCCTGCTTCATCCCATATAGCACTTTCTTGAGTCAGAACACATGCAACTCACTTTCCAAGGTTTCAAAACCTTCGGGTTGCTCTATGTACACATCTTCCTCAATCATTCCATTGAGGAAGGCGGTCTTCACATCCATTTTATGGATATTCCAACCCATCTGTGCTAATAGTGCCAAAATAGATCTGATTGATGAGTACCTTGCAACAGGAGCAAAGATCTCATCATAGTCAATCCTCTACCTGTGAAAAGCCATGGGCCAAAAATTTGGCCTCGTGCTTCTCCACACTACCATCTGTAGGTTGTGTTGCCTCGTAAATCCAACAGTAGGTCACAACTGACTTATCCTCCAGTCTCGGGACCACATCCCAAACACTGTTTCGAACTATGGAGTCATACTCCTCCACCATCGCATCAACCCAAACTAGTTGTTGCACTTCTTCCTGAAATAAATATGGCTCTATCACAACAAATTCACCCATAAGTTCCATGTATCCAATCTACCTCTCTGGTGACCTCCTCTGTCTGCGTTGAGAAGAGGATGCTCCCACATTCTCCCATGCATCATCCAACAATCTGCGAGCCTCTCTAGTGTGATTTCTTCCCTCTCTGGAAGAATATGCATGAGTGGATGTCTTCATTCTCTAAGCCTCTACATGTGGTTGCTCCACATCAATCTGAGGCCCCTCATGATCGGAATCTGGATTAGGGGCAAAAATTTGCTCAAAAATCAAAGTGCTCATAATCAATCAAAACCTAAACAACTGCATCCATCTCAACGATATGATCCCAATGCAACTTGTTTCACTCAAAACGGAGTTCATATGAGAAAGATAGAGCATGTTGTTCATTTTTTCAAACAGGCAAATTTTTGTGACTGGGATGTTGACTAGGCATCTATACACTTAGTCAGCAAACAGAATATTCCAAGGAATATTCCCATAGGTGGCTCAATCTGTTGCAATAAGTGTTTGTATGTAATTGTTGAAATTGTATTGAGTTGACCAATGAGATGCTGACAAGTGGCAAGCTCGGAGGTCACCACGTGCCCTCTCAAAGGTCATTAAAAGTTTATTGGTAGGCCAGGGAGTCAAACTCATGACCTCGCCTACACAAGCCCCACGCACCACCATTATACCATGAATATGTTTCTTAATAAACATAGGGCACGTTTTATATTTGAAGGGTAATGTGGCGGAGTTTGGAGGTAAGGATCCAGCCCTGCGGACCAGCCCCCTCCCCATATGACCAGCACTGCGAAAACTGTAGGCTAGTGCTTAACACTAACTGCACCAGATTAAAGTGATAAGTGGGATTAACCCTTAATTAACCCATTCTTATCACTTAATTAAGTGCGTATTTAACCTGTCAATGATTTTTGCGTGTCCGACAAATCCATAACAACTCCAAATTTGGCGGAGTTAACTAGAGTTTCTCCAGTTTTAGTAGAGATTTCCTAGGAGAAACTGAAAAGGCCGTAACTTTGGCAGTTTTCGACCAGTTTTGGCTCAAAAACAGTCATTCGTAGATGATTTGGATGTTATGAACACAATGGAATAGTTTTAAGAGGTAGAAAGGAACTTCTATGTGTGATTTTTCTACGTTGAATTTTAAGGAAGCTTAGGGCCACTAGGAGAGAAGGTCAAGCCTAGATCAGTTGAAGTCCAATTGTAGAGCTTGGAGAGTCATTTTTGGGGTTTTTGGGTCTTCCGAATCCAATGGAGTAGCTTTTGAAGCCATTGGAGCATTACAAGTGCATGTAATCATAGAATTGACTATTAATCCAAAGAGGATCTAACGATTAGTAGGTCCAAGGAGATGTAGCCCAATTTGGGGTGAACTCCTTTATCAAATTTGTGTTTATGAGTTTGTTGTGTATTACTTCTCTATAATTTACTTTTTGTATATGTGTTTTAAACAGCTAATTAACCTCATAATTTCTCACAAAAGACACTTGACACATAATTCCTCACATTTGGGACAATTTGAGACGATCCTAAACACAGTTTTTTAATATTGATGAGGGAGCTTGCATAAAATTAACAATTTTACCCAACATTCAGATCATCTCAAGGAGCTAAAAGCTCCTCATCCGCATGTAGCTCAAGCTCCCTATCAAGGGATACTCGCATGGCCTTCACCTCATCAAACCTGATATCCTTGCGAACCATTGTCATCCGACTAATCGCCATGTACACAGAATAGTTGTGGGGTGTATCAGTGTAACCCATAAATATCCCCAACTTTGTTGTTGGCTCAAACTTCTTTCGTCCATCTTTAGTCACATGGCAATAAACTAATGACCCAAAAATCCTAAAGCGGCCAACATCTAGCCTCTTACCAGAATAAGACTCCTCTGGTGTCTTCATCTCAAGTATCCGATGTGAGCTACGATTCTAAACATAAACTATTGTGTTGCATGAATCAACCCACAAGTGTAGCAGTAGGCTTTGATCATGCAACATTGCCCTTGCTTCCCCTACTATGCTCTTGTTCTTCCTCTCAACAACACCATTTTGTTGAGGGTTATGGGGTATCGTCAACTCTCATTTAATCCCTTCCACTGCACAAAAGTTCTTAAACTCATTGGAGACATATTCAACACTGTTATCACTTCATAGAGATTTAACCCTCTTTCTAGACTCTTTCTCTACCAATGCTTTGAACTCACAAAAATTTGTGAAAGTTTCATCCTTTTTCTGCATAAAAAATACCCAACATTTACGAGAATAGTCATCAACAAATATAACATAATACTTTTGTTTGGTTGTGGATGCTATCGAGAATAGTCCACACACATCTGAATGGAATCTCTTCATAATTGACTCTGCTCGATTATCTCTATCTCCAAAGGAAGACTTGGTGTATTTTCACAAAGTACAACCCTTGCATGTATCAACTTGCTCAAGTGTACCTTTAGGAAGACCGGTAGAGATTTGTTGCAATATCTTCAAAGCCCCAAGATGGAAGTGGCCCAATCGCCTCTACCACAACTCGCTGACATCTTGGCTCAACATATTTTTAGTTTTTTAACTCAAATGAGCACAATCCTCTACCTCTATCGTATAGAAATTCTGAGCTCAAATCCTTATCTTCTTTACTTGGCCCATGGCTATGTGTGAAAGGAACACCTTTCCTTTTGAAAAGATCACATCATAGTCTCTATCCTGAAGCATGGCAACAAATACCAAGTTCTTTGTCAGTTCGGGTACATGCATAAAATTCTTCAAGACGAGTGGAGCCACATGCTTCCTATGAAAAGTAATAGTGCCCACACCAATAACACTATACTTACCGTCCTCACCCATCTTGATATGCATCTTGAGATCTTTCTCCTCTAGTTCACTGAATAACTCTTTGTCGCCAATCATGTGGAAAGAAGCTCCATTGTCTAAGTACTAGACACTTCCCATCATTGAAGACACCATTCATGCAATGAGGGAAAAGTCCAATTCGAATTGGGAGGCCAAAGCCTCACCCGTCGCTCCTCCTTAGGACTTCTCCTTAGACATGTTCAATGGACAATTTGTAGCAAAGTGACCCATCTTGTGACAATGAAAGCATTTAACTTCTGTCATGTCCTTCTTTTTACCTCCATGATAAGAATATGATTTGGAACAAGAAATTTTACCTTTCCCCTTCCTCACCTTAATCACTAAGGCATAGTTCTCTTCATCATCAGTCTTTGATGAAGAGTCATCCCTAGTGATCCTCCTGATCTCATCCTGCATCAAATCCAACCATACTCATTCCCAATCTGGCAACTTCTCTCGACCATTGACAGAGTCCTGATAACTATGCCAACACTTTGGGAGTCTAAGAAGAGCAATGATCACCGTATCTTCCTCAAAAACCATGATTCCAACACTTCCAAGTTCATCTCAACATTGAGTGAACTTAGTCAAGTACTTTGGAATCATCTTGCCTTTTTTAGAAAATTATATATTACAGAGCAATGGAACACATAAAATATTGTAGAAATATAAACACAGAAAACGCATAAAACAAGAGAGACACAGAGATACATAGTTCACCCAGTTTGGGCTACGTCCATGAAGAAACAACCAGCCCTTCCTTTTATATTATCCAGCAAACTGAAGAGATACAACCTACAGCAGATCCGCTATAACACCCTCTTCTCTCTTAATCTCCTCTCTCTTTCTCACTCAGAATACATATCTACATAGACGTAATACAATTCCCTCATATAAAGTGAGGGGTTGCCTTCTAGGGCAAAAAACCCTAAATTAAGCATAACTTCTATCGTTAGATCTCCACCTAATGAATGGCCTAGATTGACTAGAAATTACTATACTTTTACAAGGCAATTTTACATCTATTCTTAGCTTCAGGGGCGCTGCTCTCGAAACCCCCCGCCAAGGGGGGCTCCCCAAAGGTTGTAGCCGCCCCCCCCTAGACCACCCCTGCAGCAAATATTTTATGGGCGGATTTGCCGCCCCATTTTGAACTGGGGTCCAATGCGGCGATACCTTTGAATAAAAAAGATAATTAGGCTCCACACCCAACAATCTCCCACTTGGAGATTGATTATAGCAATTCCACCACTGCTTCATTTGCTAGAAAATGACTCCTCTTTGGACCTAATTGTTTCTCATCTTCTTCATCATACTTGAAGACCAATTGAAACTGAGCATATTCTCAATTTCTCCCTAGTTACAGCTTTTGTTAGCATATCTGCAGGATTCTGGCTAGTGTGTATCTTGTCCAGCTTCAATTGTCCATCTTCCAATGCTGACCGTATGAAATGGTACTTGAGTTGTATATGTTTAGTCTTGGAATGAAATGCAGAGTTCTTTGCAAGATGTATGGCACTTTGGCTATCATTGTATAACCTGCCCAACTCCTGCTTCTTACCCAATTCATCCAGAAACCTTTGTAACCAAATCATTTCTTTACTAGCCTCTGTAGCAGCAACATACTCTACTTCTGTTGTTGAAAGTGCAACAACACTTTTGATTTTTGAAACCCAACTGACAGTTGTTCTACCTACAGTAAATACATATCTTGTAGTGCTCCTCCTGTTATCTTTGTCACCTGTCATATCTACATCAACATATCCCTTTAGAGCAATGTTTGAACCACCAAAACATAATGCTTGATTTGTGGTACCTCTCAAATACCTGAGAATCCACTTTACCGCCATCCAATGTTCTTTTCCTAGATTGTTCATGTACCTGATTAAAACTCCCACTGCATGTGCAATATCAGGCCTTGTGCATACCATTACATACATTAAGCTTCCAACTGCTGATGCATATGGAACTTTAGACATATGAGCCATTTCTTCCTGGGTCTTGGGACGCGCCTCCTTACTTAATTTGAAATGGCTAACCAAAGGTATACTAACTAGTTTTGAATTCTGCATATTAAACCTTCTCAACACCTTTTCTATGTACTCACTTTGAGACAATGTTAATTTGAGATTCTTCCTATCTCTAGTTATTCTCATACCAAGGATTTGTTTTGCAGCACCCAAATCCTTCATTGCAAATGAGTTTGCCAATTTTCTTTTCAGCACATTTATTTCCTGCATGTTAGAACCTGCAACAAGCATGTCATCTACATACAATAACAATATTATATAGCTGCAACCATTTTGCCTTTTGGATAAACACAGTGATCAGAGTGACACCTAGTATAACCTTGTTCAGACATAAACTTGTCAAATTTTAGATACCACTGCCTTGGAGCATGTTTTAAGCCATACAAGCTCTTCTTCAACCTGCACACTAGTTTCTCCTTCCCTTTACCTCATATCCTTGTGCCTGTTGCATATATATCTCTTCCTCCAAATCGCCATTGAGAGAGGTTGTCTTTACATCTAACTGCTCAAGATGCAAATCTTTAGTTGCTACTAGACTTAGAATAGTTTTGATTGAAGTCATTAACAACAGGAGAAAATATTTCATCAAAATCAATACCTTTCTTCTATGCAAACCCCCTCACCACAAGTCTAGCTGTGTACCTCTGTTTTCCTCCATCTTCTTCCTTCAGCCTGTAAACCCATTTATTCTACAATGTTGTTTTACCTGCAGGCAACCTGACTAAGTCCCAAGTCTGGTTATGTGCTAAGGAGTCCATCTCTTCTTTCATGGCCTGCTCCCACTTCTTCCTGGTTTCTACTTTCAATGCTTCTTCATAACATTCTAGTTCACCAGAATCAGTCAACAATACATAATATAATGAAGGAGAGTATCATTCAGGGGGTCTACTTATCCTAGTAGATCTTCTAACACCACTTTCAGGTGTTTGAAGTGCTTGTTGATGTTGTTGTTGTTGTTCTAGCTGTTGATCATTATGATTTTCAGGCACCATCACTTTTCCTATGATATCATCAAGCACTGTGTATTCTTTGTTTTCTTTTTCCTGTTTCTTTTCATGCAACTGATTCTTATACAAGACCTTTTCATTGAATATTACATCTTTGCTCCTAATGATTTTGTGATTTTCATAATCATATAATCGATAAACAAAATCATTAACACCATATCCAATAAAGGTACATTTCTTTTATTTTGCCTCAAGCTTTGTTCTATTTTCTTTATTAATGTGGAGAAAGGCTGCACAACCAAAAGTCTTTAAAAATGAGTAGTTTACCTTTTCACTTGTCCATGCCTCCTCTGGAAAACGAACATCCAAGGAACTTTAAGGCCCTCTGTTTATTAGATAAAGGGTAGTGTCTAGAGCATCTGCCCAAAATTGTAAAGGCAATCCTACATGCAATCTCATGCACCTTGCACGCTTCATGATTGTCTTGTTCATCCTTTCTGACACCCCATTTTCTTGTGGTGTTCCTGGAACTGTCTTCTCTCTACAAATTTCGTTCTCTAAATAGTACCTATCAAACTCTTTGCTGCAATATTCACTTCCATTATCTAATCTAAGACACTTCAACCTTTTTCCTATCTCATTTTCAACCAAAGATTTCCATTTCTTGAAAGTATCAAATACATTAGATTTATTTCGAATACAATAAATCCAAGTTTTTATGGTTGCATCATCAATAAAAGTAACATAATAATGAGATCCACCAAGAGATGATACCTGAGCA